>JAHDVE020009593.1:0-42923 GCA_022606495.2 Halesus radiatus | reverse complement strand
ATATTCATTTGTAATCTTCTATTTTTTCTACAATATTTGCCTGAATTCCTCTCTCTTTTTTTTGGCATCCTAATTCAATTGTGCAAATCCTTCAATTGAAACTAATGTCAATTTTGACTTCTCTGATACTTTTACCTTATCGTGATTAACAATATATTCAATTTATTTCCCGCCGAAGTAAATCCAGGATGCCAGGGATGTAATTGCTGCGATAGCTAATATGCCCCCTGGCAGTAATATCAAAGACATAGCTGCTAATATAGTCAGAAGTGTAAATCCCACCGTTAATATTGCTGGTAATCGGGTTATGAATCCTTTCCATAATGTTCCTGTAGCATTCCAGCAATCCCCGACTTGTGTCCACATTGCCTTAAGTTAAGCTTTCCCCTGGAATATATATATAATTGGGCTAGCAACACAGGCAGTAAGTGTGGATAGCACTTGTACCGCAGTCATTACAACAGCACGGACACCACTCCAAATACCTTTGAAAAAGCTTTTGAAGAATCCTTATTTCTTTTTTTAAATTGAGTTAAATGTAACCTAAATTGAATGATTGAACCCTTTCACCTTAAGAGCAGTGATTTAGCGATCATTTTGCTGTAATGAACATTAAATTTTGACCCTTTTATTTTGTTATACAACTAATAGCATCAAAGTTTTTCCAATAGACTCCAGTCTGCACATTTCGTTGATATAGAAGCTATTTAGTTCTTAACGTATTTTTTTATTTTTTTATTATTTCGACTGTTAACTATGTGCGGTAACTGCCATTTCCAATGATAATTCCACAAGAATAAGGTTGCAAACGTTTGCAAGGTCTCTATCCAGTTCTTCAGCCATGTATTTCGCAAGCTAGATGCCTGAATTTCTTTTCAATTTGAAATAAATCTTATAGTATAAGTTGATCCAGTTGTTCTAATTTTTTTAGAGAGCGTAGCCAAACAACTTCTATGAACGAACTTCATCAATTGTTAACAGGCTTGAACCACAACTGGCGAAAAATCCTGGGTTGACATCGTTTTTTGCACGGTTCTAACTGTACTCTTTTACAAACTCCTAGAAGTCGATGTTAATTTCAGTCTATTTGTCCGACTACACCTCGAGAATTTTCTTTTTCAGGAATAATCCCCATTGCTCCTCCGCGCAGTCGCATTCCATTTTAGTTAGATACAATTCTATCATGCTTTTTTGACGATCCTAGTTTTTGAATTTGTAATCTTTAATATGTACTGAAAGTTTTTCCATCTTTTCTTGAGAATCTTTTAAGTATTTTGTATAAAATTTATCGAGAAGAGTTTTCTTCTTTTCTTAGTTCCTTATTGCCATTTTTGCATTCTCAAAGTTTTCAATCTCATGCTCTTTTCTGTTTTCAGACATAATCTTAAATAGTTTTCTGCACATCTATTCATCTTTTTCTAATTCTATTGCTTTGCCCGAAGGATTCTAAATATTCAGATAAAAAGACCCACTGCCTGGCTGTCCATTTCGGCCTGCCCTTCCAAAAGCTTGTTCCTCAATCCTCCAGTTTTGAGCAAAGTAGGTCATCATTACAAAAAGTCCTCCATTTTCCAAAATCTTTTCGTTTTTAATTTCTATGTCTGTCCCTCTTCCTCCTAGGTTAGTCGACACGATAATAGTTTTTTATTAGTCCAATTTTTTGTCCAAAGATTCGTGATATTTGTCATTATCATGTAATGCTATTAAACGATATCTTTTTTTTTATTAGGCTGGAAAATGTTAAATAAAGTGTTTGGCTTATTTAACAGTATGAAAGATGATTAAGACCATTCTTTTTGTTGAGTATTTGATAGCGTCTCGAAATAGAGCAGAGTTCCATTGTTCGTTTGTTGCATACATTTTTGGGGCTTCAAGAGTGAGTAGCCTTTTTTTGGCAGTCGGAATTTTATAGATGCTTACTTTATAAGTTAGCTTTAAAAACTTTTAAAATATAGATTCGGTGCTTTATTTGGATGACGTTCCGATTGACTCTGAGATTGTTCCAGTCATACCGTACAGATAATGTTAATATCTCTTGAAGAAGATTAGGTTTGACTCATAGTTGGTGACGATAGAGTCCATAGATGGATCAAATCCATTCTCTAGTTCCAAAAATTGGTGGATTCCGTTCATCCACTTTGTTTTCTTTTGGTAAGTTCCTGTGGAAATATCAATGGGAATGATATGCTTCGTTTAATTGCAAACAATAAAATGCACATCCTCCTCGTATTTACTTATCTCATAGCAGCTGTTAATCCAAACAGGCAGCATCATCATAATGTAGCCATTTTATTTCATCAGGTAATTTGGAAACAGGTATTTGATTTTTGTTGTTAAGGCCTTCTTGACGATTTACATAACCTATTTTTTCTATTCACCGATATAATCATCTTAATTCTTCACATTCACTTCCTTATTGAAGACTATCTTCTACCCTAGGATCTTTACCTCCAACTGTCCAAAGAATTTGTTCTTTGCTTTGACTAACTCAAATTTCACTTCATGAATCAAGATGAACAAAGCTTTGAGGGAGTCAAAAAGGGGCTTGTGACTCGAAAGCCTCGTGGAATCTCTCATTCGGTCGATGAGCAAAGCATCTACTTCATCCAATATTGCTACATGATTTTGGTCGAAGTTTCGATCCTTAAAGAAATCCAACTGGGCGCTAAAAATCTTCTGGAGATAGTCGGCTTGGAATTCAAAAGATGTGCCATAAATGACTTGGCTTTTATATGCTTTGGCTGGAGCCAAAGTTCTTTCACTGCAGTTGTCGCTCAAAGTTATCTGAAACAGGTCGAATAATTTTTTCACAGGTGAATTAGCCCGAGTTTATGTCGTCGCCAATGTAGAGCTACTCGTGAAAACATCGACCTTCTTCTTTCGAAGTGCGAAATAAAGTGCAGTCATAGCCACAATCATGGTCTTTCCTTCACCTGTTTTCACTTCCAAAATAGTTTTATTGGAATGTAAGTTGAGCCAAAGACAGATCATCTGTGTATATCTTGGGGTTTTTCCTTAAAATGCTATCCAAACCCCTTTCATTAAAATAACGAGAAGTTCTATCAAAAAGTTATCGCTACGAGCACCGGAATAGTCAGTCAATTTGTTGAGACCTGATTGATTTTTGGCAAGCCAGTCTTGAATTTCCTTTCGGCATGTATCATTTTTGGCATCTTTCATGCTTTTCTAAAACTTATCGTAGATCACATTGAGATCCTTCTCACATTGATTTAGAACATCCGATGAGATGGAGTTTTTTTGAGCTATTTCTTTGAGAAGTTCAGTCAGACTTAATAGTGTGGACATATTTATTTATTGATTTGATAAATAATAATATTGTTTATGAAAAAATGGTAGGATAAAATTTTAGATTTATATAGACATTCAGTACATATATATTCGTTATGCTAGTTATTTTAAGGTTGCTAAATAATAATATTGTTTATGAAAAACTGGTAGGATAAAACTTTAGATTTATATAGGCATACAGTATATCTTTATTCATTATGCTAGTTATTTTAATAGTATTATTGATTGATAAAATATATGATCATATTGTCACAAAAAAAATATCAATATCTATATTATTACAATCATTCTTATTTTTATCACTTATTAATAATTTGTTTAAATGTCCTTTGATCAACTATAAGTGTTAGAGAAAATATGATAGGTAATGCATTTTTTAAGCTTAGTACAATATGTTCAAATTGATGTAAAAAAAAATAATATTGCTGCTTTAACATGATCGAAATAGTGCCTAAATTAATTATCGAATATTCATCATTTCTGTTTTTTGAGAGTTTGTTATTATTATTTTTCAGAGTTTCCAAAAAAAAATGTTATACTACACAATTTCATTTCAACAAACAAAAACCAAATATTGTGAACTTATGACGACTTAATATTTCCCCTATCAAACATAGATAAACAAATATTAAATTACAATTAATATTCTAAAAACCGATTGCGTTTACATCAATCTAGATATACAAATATGCTCTATTACGACAGTGAGTTCGATTTATTGCTAATGTTTTTTTATGTTCGATGATCTATTCAAATAATAATTAAATATATCTAAATGCACCACAAATATTTCCGAACATATAATAATTAGGTTGTTTTGGAATCATTGAGTATAAAAGTGCTTATTAGACTCCCAAATAACTCAAATAAATTTTAGATTCGTGGTGAAATATACTGTTTAGCAAAATCCAATGTCTATTTTTTTAAAAAAACCTATCGATGATATTTAAAATAATTTCTTATAAAAAATAGTATACTCTTTACAACAATTGAACAACACACAAATATTATCACCAAATATATTGTTAGAAACAATTCCAGATTTATTTAAAAATATTTGATATGATATGTAAATCAAATAGATAATTATGTAAAAAGTTATATGCAACATGTTATTTCCATTACTGTACTCAATAATACTATCTTATTTTTTTCCCACCAGATATTGACTTTGCTTGGTTCATTTGCGCAATAAAAACAGGTTGATTGGCTGGTTTTCTAAACTTACCAACTAAGGAAGAAGAAGAACAGCTGGAGATGGTTTATTTAGATAATATATTTTCTGGAGAAACAGGCTTTAGCCTCTTAGCTTTATAAAATACACCCAAATTCCGTTGTCTTGAACTGGCAGGTATAAGTCTCGATAAAGAATTCGAACACCCGCTTGGTTAATTATGGCTGTAATTATCATATGCTATTTATCTGTGCTGTTTTCTAGTTAACTCTTTTTAAGGTAACCGATAACATATTTTTCCACTATAATATTATTACATGGGAAGTGCATGGGCTCTAGCATAATCTAACTTATTTCTGTTGTTACAACATTTCACTTGATGGTGTTTTTATGCCGAAAAAGTATTTTTTTATTCCTTTCTCTGTTACTGACACTTTTCTGTTTTGATATTTGGTTTTCCTTTTGGAATTAGGGATATTTATCTCTAAGGACGGTGATGTCTTGTGGTTTGTGAACGACTGGCGCTTGTCTGGAGATTTCGTATATATTATAAGTGAGATGATTAATGACTTAACGCGGCTGGTGGTTTAGATATCAACTTCGAGTATTAGGAATCAGAATAGTGTTCTACATTTTTCTTTTAAAGTTTGTTGACTTTTGTTTCAAGGATCTTTACGAATCCTTGAATCTATTCATATCTCTCAGACTTATCCTTTTGTTGGTTATGTGGCGACATAATTGTATTAACTGATTTATCTTGCTGATAAAGATTAATATTATTATTGTGCATATTAGCGATATCAGAATGAATTCGGTTCCCTTGAACTATAGAGGTCGCACCAGGGCCACTCCTTTGCTTTGCCTTTAAGAAGCTGATTGTTTGGTGTATATTATAAAAAATGGGATTCGCCTTTATTATTTGCTATAAGTGGGGATGAGATCTCATTAAAAATTCATTTTTTATGGTGAACCTATTTTTAATGTTTTGTTTTTTCAAATAAGTTTTGTTAATAAGACTTAGTAAATTGTTTTTTATTATTAGATAAATGAATAAAATAATACTCGTGCAAAATTATTCAAGAATCACTTTTGATATTTAATAAAAATTTGAAAAAATATTTATAATAAATAGTAATATTTATCTTTCAGAAAATAAGTATTATTTTGGTAACACAAAACTCTGATTACATTAATAACAGAATTTTGAAACTTAATTTTTTTAAGAACCTCACTCTAAAAAATATTTAAAAATCTGAAATAAGTAAAATCCTTTCTAACTTTTCGCTATGTCAAAATAAGTAAAAGAAGTAAAATAAGTAACCGGAGAGTAAAAGACTTCCAGAGCAGGCATTCCTAAAGATTGGATATGTCCTTCAAACGTGAACTTATCGCTCGAGATAAAGTACTGCGATATGAAATCGGATATGAAAGAATACGCCACCCTCATCACCGAATACACAGCATCGCAGCTCATTCGGGGAGAACTTAAATACTTCAAAGATGTCTCTGAAGCTATCAAGAAGGGTTTCGAGGAGGAATTCAAAGGCACCTGGCACGTAGTGAGCGGGATTAATTTCGGATCACATTTTTGTTACGAGACGAAATGCTGTATTCTCCTGTATAGGAGTTCAATTGGATTTTTGATATGGAAATTCGGTTGAATACAAAACGATAAATTTTAAAGTAGATACTTTTGAAGCCATGATTTTGATTTGTAAATACACATTATCGAGTATATATAATAAAAGCAAGATTTAATATCAAGCCAAGCTAATATATTTATGAAAGTGTGTTATATTCCAAATGAATCAAGAGGAATACGGTATTTTAGACATTAGTTTGTTTGAATAGGCCAAGAGATGTTTTATCCTAAACCTTTGTGCTTCCGATGTTAGGTGGTTAAACATTTCAGGTTTCATCTACTTCATTTCTTATATTTGAATATTGTTGTGATTTCTAAGTTCATCTTTTAATCCGCAGCAATAATCTCGATAGGCTTTCAGCACCTGAAGTTTCCGAAGAGCTGCTTCAATCTATTTAGTTTACATTGGTTAATAAGCCAATTAATAAAGAGTTTGGTACAACTATATATAGGTTTTATTCAGTAAATTATATATAAAATATAGTTACCATCGTGTCGATTACAATATTAAAGAATAAGCACATGGAAATCGAATAAATAAATATAAATACATTTGTATTTTTTTCATGAGTGAGAAAAGAGATTGGATGAGAATGTTCTTTAACTAGGTTGTTGTCGTGATTGCGATTGATGTTTTAACTCCTAAAACTTCCGTCCCTCGACCAGAATTTCCGCATTTTGAGATACTCGTTTTCGGACGAGCCCTAACGTTCTAATTTTTCTCTTCTGAGTTAATCCCGGATTACCAAGATTACTGTTATTATTTAAAATTCCAGGTCCGCTCAACACAAGAGAATCTAAAGGTCTCAAGGATATTTTATTGAAGTTGAACAAGACTTTTTTGGGAGAGAATCCCTATTTTCTTGGGTTTGATGACCTGAAGCAGTTACTCATTGCAGTGTTCAGTCTTCCGGACTTGTACTTGGTTGGATTCTGATTTTAAGTCTCTACCTCGATGGAACCTTCTCTGCTGAGGCGATTAAGACTCCTAAAGTCGAATCCCGTTTTGACAGGTGTCATGTCGTTTGATACTATCGAGAGTTCTGGATTATCTGTTTTGAGATGGGAGTCCGGGTTCATGATGACTAATTTTCTTGATCTCTGAACTATATGTAAATTATATACATTCGATAGGGTACAATATATATTTTTTTATATAAATTAATAGGTAGTACAGCTGATTTTTCTCGCTCTTCGAGTAAGTAATTCCCCGTAACACTTTTTGTAATAGTTTATCTCTGACATAATCTAATAATTCCGCTCAAATTGCTCGTTAAAACCTTCGACCTGGTGGTGTCGAGTGTAAAGGTACATCGATTTACAATATGGCACATCGATATCAAAGTCCGGGCAGTTCAGAACATTCAGGGATTCGGCCACCTTCTGGTCTAACGCATTCAGTCTAATGGCAGCATGTCCTAACATTGACATAGATGAGTAGTATTGGGTTGGATCGCTTAGTTTTTTTGTTTTGGGTAAAGTATTGCAATCTTCAGAGAGAGTTACCTTTTCCTTTTTATTCTGGTTGATTATTGCCTCGACTATGGTTTTGGTAAATAATCGGCTGCGTGAATAAAATATGAATAGGGTTTCGATGTAGTCGGGCACAGGCTCAGCAACGCTTCTATAAATGATTTGTTGGACGGAGTCATAATAGCTGGTTAGAGTCTAGAGGTGCTTTTGCGTTTGTTTTTTCCTTTAGTTCTGCATGAGTTCGATTATCCGGCTTAGAAATCGATAAAAAATCCTAAACTATTCTGAAGAAAAATACAATAAAATAAGAAATAAAATATACAAAGAAAAACAATTAATATTATAAAAAATTATATATCCTAAACAACCATTTTGGCATAAAAAATATTGTTCATCGAATATGTATAGATCAGCTTTTAAGAAGACAGAGAGTAATTCTGCATGAAGATAAGTGAATTAGGTATTAATAATTAGAAACATCTATACGTTAAATGTTCCTCAGCATATGATGCTGTATGTATTATGGCTTACATTTTTTGGGGACGCAGCTGCTCTTTAAATTCACTGTATCGTTAGATCAAGATCAGCTACTCGGTGAATAGAGACAGAAATAGAGTTTGTGCGTCTTTCGAGTCCTCCAACTAAAAAAACTCCGTATGCAGTCGGTATAGTATTTTTTAGATGTAGCCTATTTTTTTCTTAAACTGCTTGAAAAGGCGAGTTAGATCTTCGAGAACGTCAGGCAGCTCATTTGAATTAAGAGTTGTGAATTGAGTAGAGAAAAGCTGGGAATCGGCCATGCGGTAGCTAGCAGTATCACTATCCATAATCTTGATAAATTAATATATATCTATATATGTATATATGATTGTATGATTGTAATCTAGAAATATGTATATAAATATTAATATCTAAAACCAAATAATTATATTTAGATGATTATTATTTTTATAATTATGAGTAAATGCCCCAACACATATTACGACATCTAATCTCGTTGGTGGCTATTTTATCTTAGATAAATTGATCAACTTAGACTATGTTATTTCTTTTCAATTCATCATCCACCAACTCAATGGCTCTTCATTTTCTTTGACCTTTCGAACTTACATAAAATCATTTCTATTTTTAATTGCTTTAAAAGCGGTAGATAATCAATTATCGATCAATTAAACCCATACTAAAATGAATATTATTTATGAATCTATTTCTGTCAATTAAACATCAGATCTCCTCTAAAATTGTCCTATTTTTAGATAATTTGATAAAAACTGACATTTAACAACATATTATTATCACTACTATTATGTTAGATTCTGCTTTGGCTTGAAGCCCTAATTTCCTGTCGTAAGCGACTCTCCATGTTTCAGACATAAAAATGCGGACTCGTCAACGTTCCGCAACGCTAAAGACTATTTTAATTCCTTTCTGGGTCCAAGATAATGTTCTTTCCCTAAGGGGAAGGTTCCCCAATGCACACCAAATGACATCTTTGATTTGATGTCCTGGTGAATCTGCACCGCTTGAAGCGGGTCTACATGTTGAGGGCTTAAAAACTATCGAGGGTGGTATGCCCCAATCGGAATCATTGCCAGGTCGAATTCGCCGAACTTTGCCCCTATTTATTTGAAAATGCCACAGTAACCTGTGTCGCCTGGGTAGAATATTTTTTTGCCCTCGGGAGTCACTATTACGAACCCACCCCATAGTCTTTTGTTCGTATCAAATATACCCCTTTTCGACCAGTGGCAAACAGGGAAGAAGTAGATGGAATAAACTCGACCCTTGACCGTGATTGTAGTGTCTTCGTTCCAAGACAAGTACGATACTGTGGCTCCCTCTGGGATGATATCATTGGAAGAATGGCCTATGACGAAATGTGGAGATCGATTTTTGTGCAACCAATCAATGGAATTGCTATCGAAGTGGTCGAAATGATCATGGCTGACAAACACGGCATCGATGGGAGGCAGTTATTCCAACCTACATGCAGGACGGCGATAACGTTTCGGGCCCACAAAGCTCACCGGTGAGACTCTATCGGAAAACACTGGATCCAATAAGAAAGTAACATTTCCGTCCTGAATGACCACCGTCGAGTGGCCAATCCAAGTGGCCTTGAGCGAGCCGAAGTGCAGAGGTGCGGTGAAGTTGGGTATCATGATTGGCAACTATTATTCTAATTGTTCGGGTGTGTTGCTGGGGATATTCCCCTGGTCCTCTCGGATGAATCTCCAAATCTTGCCGAAGCTTGGGGAGACGTCAAACTCTGAAAAGGGGTTTTTGAACTTGCGCCATCCGGATATTCCCCATGTTGATAGTTGCTCTTGTCGAAGTTATAAATATGTGATAGGTTTGGAATCGGCTTTTGGTGTCTTTGTGTCAGAATTTCCCATATTTTCTATTCTTAAAACTGACTATTTTTAATAAAAATTATAAATATTGTGCATGTGCCTCATTATTTAAATGACAAAATAAAGTATTTTTTCTTCTGGCCAGAAAATATAAAATATATTTAACCTATTTTTACTTTTCTATTCTATTCTGTATAATATTTAAGAATATAAAGGCAATATTCAACTTCAAAACGAAAGACAAGCGGTACGTGTTGAGAGTCACCGAAGCAATACTTGTTGTGAACAATTAATCGTATGTAGACATAAATTTGCCTTTTTCAGACATTTCTCACGGATGGCTCGGAAGTTCTGCGCAAGCTCGGGCTGTAAGTTTAAACACCAAACACCCAAACAATTGCTGATAAAACCAATTTAAAAACAAAGAATTTTAAAGGACAATTAAACGAAATTGCAAATAAAATAATCAAAATCATTTCGCCGGATGTGAAGACGCATTCGGATTTGTATCGTTGTAGCCATCTTTGTACCCCTTTTCATACGACGAAGAATTTCCTGTGGCCTTACAATAGGCAACATCAGCGCCTTGAGCAACGGTTTCGATTGTTGACGGTTCATAGTTTCCGCTGGCAGCATCGTACCCTTGCCCATAACAGTAGTCGCTCGAGGCTGAAGTCGTGGTTTGGCTTCCTGACATTAGTTTATTTATGTCTTGTATCAGTGAATAATTTTATATATTTTATATTTATATATTTATTTATATTCTTATTTATTTATAAATTTATAGAGGGGGTCGCAATGTATCTTTGTTTATTCATATCCAGAACATATGATTATATGATTATATATATATCTAACTTATACAATACAATACACACGTAAATAATAGAAAAGAAAGCAATATAAGGAGGTATATAGATATATTTTTTCTGGTAATAATAACTAGAACAATTTTGACTATCCTCATTTGGTATTCTTAATTTTTGTATTGAGGATCCAAAGACCCTTAATAATCTAAGACAAATTTAAATATGTATTTTTCCTCATTTTGTTCTTGATAAAATACAATAATTATCATTTATTAACAAAAAATTGATGTTACAAGTCAACAACTTTGTGAGAACCCATATCTCTAAATTTAGGTCAATATCTGCCTCAAAGAATCTATTCTCTGTAGTGAAATTTGTCTTTCTCGATCGAGATGGTGCCTCCAAACCAGTTGTTGCGAATGTTGGAGAACACTTACTAGAAGTTGCCAAAAAACATGATGTGTCACTTGAAGGGGCTTGCGAAGCCAGTCTCGCATGTTCCACATGCCACGTCATCCTCGATACCGAAATGTATAAACGATTGAAACCGGCCACCGACGAAGAATAGGATTTGTTGGATTTAGCATTCGGGTTGACCCCCACAAGTCGTTTAGGTTGCCAGGTCAAAGTAGATTAAACATTTGAAGGGTGTTTAATTAAAGTGCCCAGCGCTTCTCGCAATCTCTATGTCGACGGTTCAAAAGCTGCTAAGCATTGATTGAGATTTTTTTATACTGCAATTGAGAAATAGTTATTTTTTTGCTTTCTTGTTTAATTTTCTCGACTGATTTTAAAGTAGTTAGTTTTTCACAAAATTATCAAGT
Organism: Halesus radiatus; assembly: GCA_022606495.2. Taxonomy (NCBI): domain Eukaryota; kingdom Metazoa; phylum Arthropoda; class Insecta; order Trichoptera; family Limnephilidae; genus Halesus; species Halesus radiatus. The sequence goes on along the minus strand of JAHDVE020009593.1, from coordinate 31,338 downwards.
ATTTGTGTTTGTAAGAAGATGCTTTCTACATAGAATCCCTTAATTCGCCTTCAAAGGCCGAACTCACAAACTACATAAAATTGATAATACTTTCCGAATCTTTCACAGCATATTTGAATGTAGGGTTTAATATTTTTTCATCATATGTAAAAAAGGGTACACAATAATTTATAGTTAATCGTTCAATCATGAATCCTCCGCAGGTTTATCAGCTGCTTCCTGCTTTAGTCTCTCCTCCTCTTCTTGCTGCTTTTTAGCCAGTTCAGCAGATTTCCATTTCTCGTCTGCGTGTTTGAAGGCTCGCAGTTTGATACTTTTGGTGATTGCGACTTTGTTAATTCGCTTCAGCTTCAGATTGGTGTTGATGACATCAAACAGATAAAATTGATTTTTAGTGATCAAAGGATTCTCTACAAATTATTAATAAAAAATCATAACATTTCTTTTTTTATATGTATATTTTTTTTATCGTATTATTTTATTACGCTGGAATACAATCTATCGCAAAGCTGGTAAGTCCTTAGTTTTATGGATCTCTTAGAGTTTGTCAATCAAGTTTTATCTCAGGTTTAAATATGATAAATTTTCGAACAGAGGAAACACTTCCTCAAACGTGACGATCACGTTTTTTCTTAAGTGAAGTTTCTCCAGGTTGGGACACCCTTCGAGTCCGGCGAGGCTTCGGACTTTGTTCTCTGCGAGGTACAGTTCCTTCAACGCAGGCATATTCGAGAGACCTTGTAGAGGACTGATTTTATTTCTTCTGAGATCGAGTACCATCAGCTTCGGATGGCCTGTAAATGTTTCGAGCTTTTCTATCTTGTTTTCAACCAGGGTTAGTGAGCTGAGAACGGGAGCCGACATTGGTATGATTTCGGAAATTTTATTGAAAGACAGATTCAGGGTGCGAAGATTCTTCCAGCCCTCCTCGACATTGAGGAATTTAAGATCTTTGATGTTATTTTTTTAGGCGTTGAGACTGGTCAAGGAAGTGATGGAGGCGACTAAGTACGATTGCAGAAAATATCAAAAATTATTGTTAAGTACATCTCATAAGTCATATTTATTTATTGATACGTGGAGTAAGCTCAGAAACATTGTTGTTAGATAGATCTAAATACTAAATGTACTTGAAGTCTTTAAAAACAGGTGAGAGAGCGTCGAGTCCTTTTGCCTTAAATTTACAATTATAGAAATGTATATTAAAAATAATTATTGATTTTTTACTGAAAGGTTGAGCCTGGTAAATTGGTACCCCGTGAAGTCAAGAGTCAATTTCGGATCGGACAGGTTTTTGGAGATGATTTCTTAAAAGTTGATCTTTTTGACATCTTTCTCTTTGTCAGTCTTTTTTTTCATCTTTCACGTCTTGTTTATAAAAAATACTAATAATTTATTATATTTAAATATCTCAATATATTTCGAAAGACAAGAAAAAGTTACATTTAATAAATTATACATACGACTCAATATGCAGGGTTTAAATTTTTATAGTTAAAAAATATCAACGATAGAATATAGAAATTATTATGTATGAAAGATTGAAAAGAAAAATCGATAAAAACTTAAAAAATAAACTGTGTGTTGTTTTTTATACTTTAAGGTAAATTGTTTTTCATCAATAAATTATTCCTAATATTTTAGAGAGGGGGCATATTATATTTCTAAAAAAGGAATTCATTCTTATTTTCCATATTATTTTATAGATTATTCCTTTTTATTTAAATAAACATAAAAAAAAATAGAACAATCATGGCTACTGTCATTACCACTTCACAATTAGAATAAATTGAATTCGTCAATATCATTAGCTTGTCCGAAAAAAGACTACAGAAGAACTTTGAGATTATTTCAAAGGCACTCGAGTCTACAATGCTCAGACTTGACCATATCGACCATCGCATCAATTACAACGAAAATAAAATACAGGCAAGCTACGACTCCGTATGCTCGCGTTTCAACCAGTATGATTTAACTATAGCCTGCATCCAGAACACCCAGAGATAGCAAGAAGCATATAATGATCAATCGAAAGGGTACTTTGCTTTCTTCAACGAAACATCCAAAACTGACAAGGAGCAGCTCCACTAAAAAGATATTAAATTGGAAGAATTAACCTTATAGGTCCAGCTATTAAAGGGAAAACTTGACGACAACATGGTTTCTTTGGAGAAAAAAATCGACGAAAAGTACGAGCGCACCAAACAAGATGTAGAAAAGTATATATTCTAACTCTAATCAAAAGTAGCGAACGGGAGGTCGGATAGAAAATTCAGCATCCCTTTTTTAAACACGACGTCGCAAAACTCCAAATCTGTCCATGTCGGCATCGTGGCTGAAGACTCAAACTCCATCGATTCTTCGATGATCAACGAGAACACATCAGCACCAAAGCAGCCTCCATAACAGCTATCAAATCCTAGACGTCCAAACAACATGAATGGAGGAAGAGCATCGAGAACCCAAGCTTTGTCCCACTTTGAAGAATAGTTGATAGCCATCCGAGAAGAGGTTTGCAGACTTGGATCTCACTTAGACAAAAACGGGATAACTGAAATGGTGGGGCTCAAAGGCATGGTCGATCGGCTTTACAAAGAAGGAAGAGAAATACGACTCAACATCGAAGAATTGAAGCAGAGAAAAGGAACATAAATTTTATTTGAAAAAATTAAAACTCTCAGTGCAGAATGTTTTGAGTTCGAACAAAAGCAGGGTTTTTTTCAGGACAAAATGAACAGCCTGTAGAAAAAGGTTGATTATCATCAAAAGGCAATCATTTAGATAAACATTTTAGTCAAATAAAACAACTTTCACCGCATATAAGCTCTGCTTGGTTAACGATCCTCGTAACAGCTTGCCTTAATGAAAGAACTTAAAAAGTAACTGGAGCAGAAATCCACGAGCAAGTAGTTAGGATATTTGGAGAAAAAACTAAATGACAAGTATAAAGAAATGGAAGAACACCTTATTACAAAGTCTGACCGGTCCGAAGTCAAAAAGGCGTTGCAATACCTGGAGTCCAAATTGAAGGAGATCATACTTGTGATACTCAAGGACTAGCAGACTGAAAAATAAGCACTCTTATCAAAGAAGTCATTCAAATGTATCTCTTGCGACAAAGAGACAGACAAAGCAACAGGCGTGGCAAGTCCAGAAAGTAAAACTTGGAATATGATGCCTCAGAAAGCAGGAGGGCCTCCCGTTTAAAAATTGGGGAAATATGGAATGAGCAAATTTGGGTCCGTTTTTAAAGAAAACAAATAGTTCCGAAGGCTGGAAACCTCTGACTGTGCGGTCCGGTCAAAGGTTCAACTTCAGGCTCCTCAATTAAAATAAAATTGATAAAAATGTATTTTTAAATCAGCCTTTTTGTTGTTAAAAAAAACTAAATTTCCACTTTTTTTAATAAAATATTAGTTATATGTATTTTTAACTACTAATTATTGACTATATAAGTTTTCGAAAAAATGTATATTATTAAATGTCGTTAAGCTCCTCATTTTTTGGATGAATTCGTTGAACTAACATTCCATTTTCTAAGGATACAGCATTAAGTTAGATCAAAAGATAGTACAGTTTCTTTCGCATAGCTCACTAACTGTATCGACAATGCTAGTCTGTCTGGGCCGTATTTGCTGCCTCTCTCGTATATGGTAGACTTTTCTTAGTTCGTTCTATCTGATTAATTCTTCAAAGATCTCTTGGATGTTTGTGCGTTATTTTGCGCTGACTTCGAAGTATTTAACATCGTATTGTTTGGCTACAATTGCTGCTTACTCAGTTTGAACCTATAAAGTACTTGAATTTGAAATCAATATAAAAAAAGTTATTGATTGAAAGTGGGAAAAATAGGGACTTATATATTTCAGAGACATTTGAGTTGCCAACTAACCTTACATAAGTTATTTCGAGATATAAGAATATATTATTAATACATAATTTGTGGTGAAGTTTTCCAGATATGCTTCAATTGATTTCAGTAAATATCTGTATAAAAATTACCTGTCTAAATTTTTATAAATCCACTTTGTTTCCTACTAAAAGGCACGGAACCTATACTTTCATAATTCAGTAATAGAGTTAAATGATGGATTTGTCCAGCAATTAAATAAACATATAGTAAAGAAAGTCAATAATATGATTAATGTTGTTTACTTTTGAATTCATTTTGTTTTTAGAAGTTTTAGTCTATTTAAGCCTTTAAACAGCTTCTTGAAACGTTAGTTTTTTGTCTATTGCAAACACAAAGATAAATCCTTGCTTATTATTCATCCATAAAGGACTAAGTGTCAAAAAATCCTATTGACCTAAGAAACTTATTAAAGTAAATGTATTTTTATATTTATTAAAGTAATACCAGCCGTGTCGGTTACAGTGACTCGAAACTATTAATTATCAAGTCGAGCTGTTGTAGTAAAATTGCCTTCGAGCGTTGGATCATAATCTTCAGTGAAGTTGTCATTGATAAATCTTGACGTAATGTTGGACTTTCCCACCATTGGAGGACCCTAAACATAAGAATAAAAATAACAATGTTTCTCCAATCAGTGAGAAAAAATATAAATTGAAAAATAAACTCTAAATGTATTCACAAACTTTAGTAAGTGGGTATAGTGTTGTCCCCTTAACTATTTGAAAAATGCTGAGCACATGGGACGAGTATATTTGATTATATGTATGTATGGGTTTATTTATGTATTTTGTTCATGAATTATTTACGAGAACTGCGAAACTATATTATTTTGGGGCGAGTGGCTCTTGCATGTTAATATTTTTATCGATGATGAATGTGTACGGACTAGTAATTTTCCTTTTAAAAATTGAATGATTACATATAAAATTAACCAGTCAAAAATAATAGTGACTCGTGCTATAGAAATAATGAATACTTCGCGGTGTTAAGATCTAATAGCTTATGCTGGATGAACTATTTAAATAGCTTTTGCTTTGGATACGCCTAGTCTGCTTTTGAATTCTAAACTCAAGTTCCTTGAAGTGATGAATATTTTTTTTTATAATATAATAATTAGAAACTCAACTTAATATTCTCATATATGACTTATTGCAAGTACACCCTCTTTTGATAATGTCTATCGATATTATCAAATATAATGTATCGAATTACTGCACCAAATTTTTAATAGAAAGATTAGATTTCATCATAAATATAATTGAATATAGAGAGTGTGCGAATAATAGAAATTTTGATTACTGAAACATTATTATAAAAAACTGGGCAAACATATCTTCCGATTATATATCCAAAATGCATTCGTAAACATACTTAGAATGATTTATTCATTCAGAACTGAGTCTAAGTAATAGTCGCTTTTTTAAAAAACTTGAACAAACAATATCCGGCCAACGCTATTAAGATACTACCTAAGATCACCGATGAAGCAACTAATATCCCGTTGTATGTCCTTTTTTTAATCGGCAATCTTTTATTAAAGACGACTGCTGCTTCGGATATTTACCTAAGGCAGGTTAGATTCAAGGCAAGTGCATTGACACCGATGGTGCCTTGTTTTACAATTCCTTAAAACTCTGATAAATTAAATTTGATAGTCTTATTTCTGACCTCACTTATTCCATACACGAGTGCTATATCATTGGCGTACATATCAAGAAAAGATATTTTATTGGATGATTAAGTTAAATTCTTATAAGTTTTGCTTGTTATACGGCAGTCTTCGATAGCTCCGATTTCAACGACTACCAAGACTCCCGAAATCCAACTTGTCTCATGTCTTTTCACAATAATAGTTTCCAATCTTTTATCATCATCGTCTGTCGCAGATACTACAAGAATGTCAGCGAAATTGTTACTATTTTAGAATCCATCCAAAAAGATAAAGTAATTATGAGTAGACCTCGCAAAATAATGCAATCCTTTTGAAGGGTTATTTTCAACGAAAGTTTTGTTCGTTAAATTAAACGGGATGATTTCGATTAAGGGACTGTCGTCGAATATCATGATCTGAATTATCACGTAAATTTATTAACCCATCAATACACCAACTGAGTAATTAGAACTCATTGATAATGTTAGTATTAGTTCATCATTTAGTAGGTTGAACTGAGAAAATTTGCTCTTAATTGAAATGGAGAAGTTGAGCTATGTACTAATTCCAACAATAGAAGTTATTATATTTGGAGCCTCATAATGGGGTACAACTATTAAAACTTGATTGGTGTTCGTCGCAATTGATAGCGAATGTCTAATTGTGTAGTTTGAGTATAAAGGTCGACTATTTCCCGAATCAAGCAAGCAAAATAAGAAGACGAAAAATATATTCATATTAAATACATACAATAATTATCTAAAAAATTTTTAAGGCTATATATTTTTATGCATCCAAACAAAGATAATAGAAAATACATAAGTCAATGATTGTTGCTAAAAAAACTGAGCACAATATTAATTAATTTTTATATGGCTTGTAAACCGTTTCGAACATCCAGCATCAAATCTTGAATCTCCCAGGAACTAGAGCGTGGTGCGTTTTAGATTTATCAAAAGATATTTATTCCAACACTTTCTTTATTTATTTATAGGCGCTGGACACATAATGTTTGTTTTACCCCTGAATATGAAGATACAATTTCCGATTTCCAGCACCGACCTTTTTGCCCGGCTCGACCTGCGTGCCCCTGACTGATACTTGGCAGTTTGTCAGTGATTTGATATGGTTCAGGAAACCCTGACCAATAACCTTCTGCCGTGCAGCAGGCGGATAATCGTTGATTTCGAAATCGTAGGAGAAAAACTCAGTAGACTCTTTGTTTTAGAAAGAATTGATGAGTTTGGTTACTTGCTCGACTCCTTCGTTGACTGTCCGGACCACTTTATGCTTGTTAACTGCCTCTTTCATCTCGTTCACTGCGATTTCTAGCAATTTTTAAGTGGTCATTGGAATTCCCTTTTTGATAGCTTCGCTCACTGCCTTCATAGCTTCATTCAGGAGCTTCTGTTTTATTTCCGGGTCCTTGATGGCTTCTGCGACTCGGTCATGCTACTGTCGTCCTCTCTTTGTCTCTTATATTTTCTTCTGCTTTTACAAATCCTCCTCGTCGGAATCACTAAACACTCCGAATCCTTAACTTTTAATTTGCTTTTTGATCAGGTCTTTGACTGCTTTTGCCTGCTCTTCCTCCTCTTCATCGAACTTAAATCCTGTTCCCATTAGGTTTCGGTTTTTTATCCTCCGAGCTTGACCTTTGCTCACCTTGGATAGATAACTTTCAGAGAGCTGTTTCAGTTCTTCTGATGGCTACATATCTGCCATTTAAAGAGCCTTAATGATGTCGATAGAGTACTGCTCCTCGCTGGGAGTTATGAATGTGACGGCGGTTCCTTTGTTTCCCGCTCTCCCAGTCCGCCCAATGCGATGAATGTAATCTTCAAGATGATTGGGACATTTAAAATTAACGACCAAATTAATGCTTTTAATATCGAGGCCACGAGCGCATATGCTAGTTGCTATCATTATCGTCCTCACTCCTTTCTTAAAGTCGTAGATGCTATCCTCCCGATCAGTGGGGTCCATTGCGCCATGCAATATAAGACTATAGTACCCATAATTCACTAGCTATTTAAAAAGAAGATCTGCTTCAGTCTGTTTGTCAACGAAGATTAGGATACTCCCCTTACTATTCCAGATTCCTAATAGTTCAAGAAGTCTAAAGAATTTTGATGTTTCGTCCCTAACTTCAATTATTTGGGTAATATTGGCGCAAGCTTGGCCCCTGCTTCCGACAATGATTTAGACTGGCTTCTTTAGAATTTTTTTGGCAAGATTTTCTACATTTTTTGGAAAAGTTGCACTGAACATCACAGTTTGTCTCGAAGGTCTCACATTATTCATGAGTTTTGTGATCTGAGGCTCAAACCCTAAATCAAACATGCGATCAGCCTCATCAATGACAATCATTGTGACTCGACGCAAGTTAGTGATCTTACCATTGTTTAATGTTAACACATCAATCATTCTGCCTGGAGTGCAGACGATGATGTCTGCTCCTCGCTTCAAATCGGAAAGTTGGCTTTGCACTCCAAGACCTCCGTACACTGCGAGCACACGAATGTTCATTGGTTTGCAAAATATCTTCGCTTCGGCAAAAACTTGCCGAGCTAGTTCTCTAGTGGGAGTGAGAATCACGGCAATAGGTCCTTCCCCTTCTTCCACAGGCTTCTGGTCCTCAACATGGCGAATCAGGGGCAGAAGATAAGCCATAGTCTTGCCAGAGCCTGTTTCTGCAATGCCTATCATATCTCTTCCGGACATAATCACCGGGAATGATTGGGCTTGGATTGGGAACGGCTTTTTGTATTGCCTCTTCTCAACCGTGACTAGAACTTTCTAGCTAAATCCACACTGATACCAGTTGAATACAGGGTTAGGTACGTCTTTACCTCTCGTCTTAATATCTCCCGCTTACTTTCGATACTTCTCTACTTCTTCCAGCGTGAGTGCTTTGATTTCTTCTGCCTCACGATAGAAGTTAAATCGAACGTCACCATACTAAACTTTCTGATGATCAATCTGCCCAAGTTCCTTCCTTTCGGCCAGCTTCTTTTGTTTGGCAAAATAGTCAAGATCCGAGCCTCTTTCTATCAAATAGTCTTCGGCATCTTCCCTGAAATCGTCGTCATCCATCACCTGACCGACCTTCAGTTCGGCTGTACGCTTGTCAAAAGTTTTAATTGCTTGCATAAAATCAGTTTTAAAGTTGTCCTCCTCGTCCGATTTTTATTAATGCATTTATCGAGTTTCTAAAATAAAAAATAGTGATAATAATATTTTTTAAATGAGTATGAGTATTTAGGAAATATATATATATACCTAATACGTCTGCAAACGTCACAATGGCTTCCTGTCCTTTTTTCGGCAACTCCATTTGTCGAGCTGCGCCTCCCGTAATTACTTTCATATATTGCTCCAGGGGGTCTTATTCTTCCATCTATTAATGATTCTTTACAACCATTATCCCGTTTACACTTTGTCTGTGGTCTTCATCCTCGGGGTCCTTGTCTTCCGACCGAAACAAGTCTCTGTCTTCTGAGAAGCCAGCTTATAGAGACAATAGATTTTTGTCCTATTGGTTTTAATGATTGATATTTTGAGAATCATCTTTCGGTTGCATATATTTCAAGTCTATGGCATCCTCTGTATACTAAGTAGCTCCTACTGGCATTACCGATTTCTCCCATCTTGTTTTTTTCGAATTTCCAAGATTTGCCGACGTTAACACTGTTGTTTCAATCTTGAGATCATTTGAAATGGGAGTAATCGTCTGAAATCCAGTCGTCGTTCCTTTACCGTTAAGCCCGTTCGGATTTTCCTCTTTGTTCGTAAGTGGTTCTTTTTTGTTTTATTCCTACTCAGACGATTCTGGGTCAACAAGCAAAAGTTTTGCCAAGACGAGCCTCCTTTGTTTCTGCCTCAGCTCCTCCTCTTCAGTCAATGGTTTTTTTACTACTGTTTTCTCGGGACTTTTTGAGGTCTGTTTTGTGTTGGCTAGTTCCCTCTTGGTCTCAAGAGATTTCTTGCTTTCACCTTCGTACTATCTTTTTCCTTCGTATTCTCGTTTTCCTTCGTACTATCTTTTGTTCTAATATCCTCTTCTGCGATCGTAATATTTTTATCGGCTTCGACTTCGACTGTGTTTTTGTTTGCTGGATCTCTCACGTTCCTTCGACTTCGATTTGCGAATCCTATCATTCTCTTTCCTACCTTTTTGATTTCTCTATCGACTTTTCTATTTTTTATTTTTGGCTCGATGAGTGCTTTCCGAGGAGTCACTGTCTCGATTTTTCTTTTTCTTTGCTTACTTGTCCCTGGTTCCTTTATTTTTTTATTTCTTTTATTTTTTACCTGTTGAAGAATCTCTACTCATTTTTTTTAAGTTTCGTCGGGTGTTTTCAAAATAAATAAAATATGGATTATTGTTTTATTGAGTTTTTGATTTTTTTAGTATTTAATTAATCTCTTTTAAACTGGAGGCTAATTCCACAAATATTAAAATAGAACGGCATTTATAATATTATGGAAATATGTTATTAACAAGTTTCTAATTGTCATTAAACCAGTATTAACTAATCAATAAATTTTATGGAAAACTTAGTCGTTTCAAATAGAGGCTCAAAGGTTTTCATTGATAAGGATAATGTATCAGATTATATAAAAATATTATATCATTTTTTTGAAGACCTCTCTATTCTCACCAGTCTTTCCCCAAGATTCTTATGCTTATATTGCTGGGATCTAAACAGTCTGGTGTTCTGGCTGAGTTCCGCTGCATTGCACGTATTGGCTTGGAGCCCATGCGATTTCATATAGCTTTCGAAATGGTGGTGTCCTTTAGGCAAGAAATTCAAAGAAGGCTCGACAGGGTTGAATAAGCCGATATTAAGATCTTCAGTATTTTTCTGGAGCATTGACCTATTGGCTCTGTAATTCAGATATTTATGTTTGCTCATGCTTCTTTTATCTTTCCCTGTGATCTACTCCTTTTTTGGCTTGCTTTAAAAATCTTCCGATAGTCCCTACACGAGGCAAAACTCAAGTTTCGATTGGGACATTTGTTCGGACTATTACGAGTAGATCTGAATTCTTTGGGCATATGCAGCCTTCTTGCTCTGCGAAGGCATATAATTTAATAATGAATTTTTAGGAGCTCCCTTAAGATTCAAAGTTGTCATTTGCTACTTTTATTGTTTATTATTTCTATATAAATTGGGGGAGTGGCTGGTATCGATAGTGTTATCGTTCATGCCTAGCTGGTTACTAATATTGGTGACTCGTTTTTTTATAAGCTTTGATTATTAATTCTTCTTTGCCCGAGGTTCTAATTTCAAGGCAAGCTTCCATATTTTTTGATCCTTCCTCTGTGAAATCGACTTCACTTCTTTTTCGGTGAGCTCGCATTCATCAGGTTCGCTTTCTGACCCTGAATCAATATCGCAGATTTTGGCTGATCCTATATCGTTTTTAGCTTTCTTCACCCGATCCATCATCTCGATCTGCTTTGTCAGAATCGTATTTGATGATTGATGTTTTTGACTGCTTGGTAGGAGAGGTATGGTGCGTGAAAGAGGAGTGTTCTCTGTGTAATGCACTTGGTAGAGGGCGTTCAGAAAATTGAAACCCATAGCTTTGAAATCAAGTGGGGTATACGGTACTCCTTGCCGGTTTCCAAGCATCGAAGCTTCGTAAGTCATTACATTTTTCGAGTCAATCATCTGGGAGATCACTGCCCTTGCTGTCTGTCTTTTGAACTCTGATATTGTGAACACACAGCTGTCGTAATATACTTATGGAGAGAGCAGCGAGCACAGATACGGGAGAAGCCTGCTTTTGTTTGCCGGTGACCAGCTCGGAATCCCATAAAAAAAACTTCCACTTCTACATCAATAAATTAAAGAAATATAAAAATAGACAGATATAAAAAAAAGGAGAACTGACTTTTTGCTATGGCCATGAATATCCAATATTATCTTGGTATGCCCACTGTCAGAGGCGATCAGTTGTTTAAGTTAGTAGATTTCAGGATGTATAGTCTTGCTTGGAAAGTCCCATTTTCTGTTGAGATCCATTCCACTCAGGGAAGTCCGGCTATTCCCATTGATGACTCCGTCTACGTTGACCATTGGGAATATCTTGAAAATAAACTTGTCTCGTAAATACAGAGAAATTTCGCTGTTCTGAGAAAGTAGCTCGTTGATTAGGCCTTCTACAACAAAGGAACCAGAAATTTATCCGGGATGTTGTCGTGCCAAGATATATATGATCTATTTGCTGTCGGCCCATTTCTTGTTATTAATATCATTTGAAATGCCTCCGATCTCCAGGTATGGCACCGCGTAGCCGGCAAGGGTTTGACAAAGTGTCAGGATTCGGCATTGGACAGATTGTTTTTTTATGTCGGAAAGAAAACTCTTGAGCATACTGTAAGTATATGGGTAGCTATAGGCTATCTCATACCAAGCATCGGCTTCAAGATTTACTGTGAATGCGAGGCAATATAGTTTTTTAAATTTGGACTCTTCGTGCTGCAGCGGGCTTCGATGGTAACTGACCATTGACACTTTCTATCGGGTCCATTAATATTACATTGATGATTCATTTCTTATTATTGGTTTCATCATTTTCCCCAATTTGGATCTCGATTTATTCTTTACACATTTAAATATTGATTTTGTAAAAATATAATAAATTTATTTTGAAGTTACCAAATTCAGAATGGTAAACCGATAGTTTCCTGATCGTTCGACTCTAGTTCGAAAATAGAACCATTGTGTATATCCTTTAGAATTAGTATCGTTCTGTAAGATAAGTTCATAGCTAAACTAACTTTGTGGACTCTGATGATTATTATGGGTGGCAGTTAAAGCACAGAACAAGTTTCCACTCTCGAAAGATGAGTCGAATTCGATTTGCGTCGATCGTATTTCGGTAGAAGTAGTGCCAGTCTCGGTAAATAGTGGTGTTTGCTCAGCCATCGGAATTCTGGTTTCCTTTCTATTAGTGCTGTCCTTTGGTTGGATGACCTAATATATGGATCGAATAACCTGAGCTAATACTTCATTCAAAAAATACCTCGACGAAACGAGCTAGACAGAGCTAGATTGTCTAACCCTATGAAAATGCTCGCTCCAAATCTTTTAGAGTCTTCAGGAATTTAGTTGATAGTCTCGTTATTGATCCGTTTGTACACTATATGTTTCCGAAAGCGGTCAAGGTACTCGAGAAGAGTCAGAAACTAACCTTCGATGGGGTCGTCTGCATCAATTATGTTTTTATCGGGTGACTTATCATAATTATTTCGAAAATTCGCATTAAATATGATTCTCGGCAGTGTGTTTTGATGATGATGTGGCATTTTCGGTTTCTGGACGATTTATTTATTGAGAATACTGTTTGAATTTTCGCTATAATCATATAGAATTTAGTTTCCTTGAGGTATCGGACTGAATTGGTCTTCATAGTCAATACGTCTCCTTGTCTGTTCATACTATTCGGATGTTTCGGCTATTATTATTATTTTATTTTTTAGATGAGAGGATTAATATGAATGTTACAGTCAAACTCAGCTTCCATGTTCTAAAATCCTATTGATTTTGTGTGGCGTGGATAAAATGTTATATGGTTTTGTTTCTGTTTCCTAATGAAGAATAATCTAAATATCTAACTTTCTTTTTTTTTACAATTTTATTATTATTTTATTATCAGATAATATATTGGTTATATTTTAAGAGGAGTTAATATATTTTTTATTAGGTCTCCAACAAATATTATTATATATTTCCTAAAAGTACAAGCACCCATTTTTTCTAACCTTTGCTTATTCTTACTCCTATATGTTTAAGTGGAATACTTCAATCTTAGCGAATTTGGAGATCAATTACTTAAAAAATAGCATAATAACAGTATTTACATCATATCCCTGGAACTGTTGCTATATAGTAAATTAAAAGATAGAAAGAAGTTTTCGCTGTTATAAGATAGTTATTCTTCTTTTTATGTATTTTTACTTACTCTATTTAAATGTATCAATTTTTATATTTTTATATTTTTATATTTTTATATTTTTATATTTTTATAAAGAGAACAACCTTTTAAATCTATTCGTGATAATTTCATAGTCTCTCGAAAGGCACATTTTGTTTCAATCAATTTATATATATATATATATTATTAAACCTAATATAATTTTAAATAATTATTTATCAGATGAATCGCATCCCCCTTTATTGTATTTTATTCTTCACCATCTTGGCTCATGAGGTGCGGAGCGCCTTGGAGTTAAACAGTCAGAATTTCTTCTTAATAACCAACATCACAGTTCTCCCGAAAAATAATACGATCAGCAATATGTCGAAAGAATGGTTCATTATGTTCTACGCGCCTTGGTGTCAGCATTGCAAAAAAACTCTTCCGATCATGTCTCAGTATGCAATGGATGCCCCGTAAGATCTAGGGGTTGCTACAGTAAATTGGTATCATAAATTTTGAATATCATTTTATTTTATTTATTTGCTTATCATACCTTTAAACTTCTGATATTTGTATATTTAATAGTGTCAACGATGAAAATATCTGCCAGCTCTTCCAGATTCAAGCTTATCCAACGATCATCCTTTTTAGAAAAGATATGACAGCGTATAGATTTAGAGAGAAAAGGGATGTATAAACGCTTTAGAATTTCAGACAATCTGGATACCTCAACACGACAAAATTAGATTTTTACGTACCTGGTATTATTGAACGGATGCATGGATGGGTTAAAACTCTCACGATCACAGGCACACTTATCCTTGCGTGCACCATCGCGATTCCTCTATATTTCATATTCTCGTGGCTCTTCAACGACTCTGACTCGAAGCCAATACCGAAGGAATCGTCTTAAAATAAGAAAGAAATATGAAAAAAATAGATTGAATTGAAACAGCAACAAGTATTAAAAAATAAGAAAGACTGATATAGCTAGTATTTTTTTATCATAAATCTCTCTGCAAAGACTGATAAAAAATATAGCAATCCAGAATCATATATACAATTGGTATTTTGGACGTCTGAAATATCTTCAAATATCAGTCAATTAATTAATTTTGGTTACATTGCTTCTGGAAATTCATATGTTATTATTCGCTCTTTTGGTGAAGTATTGTAATATTATATATTTTAAAACATTCAAAAGACAAGACATAAAAAATGGAAAAAGCAGCTTTGCAATTTTTACTCCAAAGAAAAACAGTTAGGAGAGGGAAAAACATAGGACTCATACTCGTCTCCTTATCAATCTCAGTTGTTTTTCATGTCTGGGAACGGTTCTTCCCCGTATTTGCAAGATAGTACACTCGAATAGTCAAGGATGATCTTCTAACTGAAGGACATGCGCTCGTCGAGCCAACAGAAGCATAACAAAATACGATGACGGCCTATGTCTTGGGGTCGACCTATAAATGATATCATCGAGTCTAATAAATATATTGATACAGCTGAAACCTACTTATTCGATAGGATATCAATGATTTTGAAAGGCAGTAACCATTTTAAAAAACGAGATATAGCATTAAAAAAAACTCTGGTCTATGAGTATAAATTGTCTGTAATTTTCGTATGATTGATAAATTTTAGCTGAAATTGGTATCCATTTTATTTAATTTTAGATATTACACCTTTAATAATATCGATAAGCAATAAAAATTCATATTATTGGAGCTCCTCCATATTTTGATAAGCCCTGATTTTGTGAATTAAGTAATTTGTTTATGATTGATTGTTCTGTTTCAAGCATACGATAACTTAAACTTTTATTCGATATAATATGATTTAATCATTGATGTTTTTACAATATTTTATGGAAATACCAATTGTTGCTTATTTTTTTTTTATTCGCCCAATTGACTTGAAAATGAAAAAATCGAAAAAATATAAAAATATCACAATGATTTAACTACAATTCAATGAGAAAATCACATTTAGGTTTGAACATTGAAATTGCTTTGAAATAGATTAGAAAGTTATTGACAGGTTCGGTTTAGATCAAAGAATCCTAAATTCTTAATCCAATTTCGAGCAATACCTTGCACATTCGATAATTTTAAGGGATCTCCTCTTCCGACGGCCAGTTCATTAGTTATCAAGCCATTGCAAAAACAAATTATATTTTTGAAATGCTATTATTTTGCCCTGAGATAGCTCCCTTATATAGCTGAGCAATAAACATTTACAAGGTTGATATTATCCTTCAAAATCGACTGGGCAGTCTTGCCTAGATGGGATATCGGAGGGGCTTTAATAATTTATGCGAAGGAATCTGCGTTTTGAAGAGCATGTATACTTTGCTCAAGAGCCGTTTCGACTGAGGTTTTTGCACTTTATCTTATCTGTTTTCGCAGCGAGTGCACATAGCCCGTGAATGTTTATTTAATTGTTTCAGAAAAGAGTCCTTGCTTACAGAATTTGTTCTAGATAAACATAAATACAGTAATTATTTACATGGTGGCACGTTTATTGAGACTTCCTTTAGAATTTAGTAAAAGCGTAGAAGTTTTGCCTCTTATTTACAGAAGGCAAGACTGAAGACGTTCTTCACATCTTTGACTGAGATTCGAAAGGCAGTGTATCTTATGGTCGATAGAAGTTTTTTTCGAGGCCAACTTGTTCATATTACTTTTTATGCAAGTCAAGGTTAGTAGCAAATCTGAATCGGGTTTATAGATGTTTCCTACACTGTCTTGGAACATCTTGACGAACTTGAGTTTTTTCAAAATGCTTGACTTTAGTCTTAGCTTTTACTGACACTTTTTAATCCTGTCGGTAAAGGAATTTCTTAAGATGTCGCTTCTTAAATTATCTATTTTTTTAAGCGATTGGCCAGCAAGAACGTCAGCCTCGTCTATAAGTTTAAGTGACTAAATAAAGAGCACATAGTTGGTCTCGAGTATTGCTGAGCAGAGCTGATCAACCCCTTTAACAAGAGTAGTGAGCTGGATTTGCCTCGACGCTTATTATCCAGGATGCATTTACAATTCATAAAGGATTATCTTTTCTTCAAAATTTTAGTTGAAGAAGTAACTGTCAATTTCTGTCATTATGTTTTTATATGTATTAACTTTGACATAATTTGAAAGACTTTTTTTTCGCTATTAGATTTCTAGATATTCACCTTGCCTTTTAATGGTTGATAACTGGCTCGTCCGATGAGCGTGGCTGGCTTCATATGATCGAATATTGGAGAAGAAATCGATCGAGTTAGTTATGTCAAGCTCCGAAGATAATACTTCAGGTTGTACCAAGGGTAATTAGTGTAATGGTTATTCGGAGGTATTTTCACCTGTAATTTTGAACTTGAAGTGGTCGATCACGTTTTTAATACTTTTATCCCTCTCGTTCAATCCTCTTTTGATAATATCAAAATAACTCATCATTTTAAGTTAGTCTCAATAAATATCTGGGTTGAAAGCAGTAATATATTATGTATATTTATGTTTATATATTTATAGGTATTATTCCAAATCAAATAAGCTTAGGATTTTTAACAATTATTTATATTGACTTTAGAATTATTTCTAAAATCTAATCAAATCGGTCGATGAGGTATGTTTTTTTATTTCATGTTTTTTTATCCTTTTTATTTAGATTGAGCTTGTTTAATGTTTCAGATAGATTATAGGACAGCGAGTCTTAAACTAAAATAAGGATCTTTAAGATTATTTTAATTGGCCCATGCTATTATATTTACATTACAGTTTATTTTTACTTTTTTTGTTTCTGATAATATTTTTTTGTAAACATCTATTGATTAATTGAGATAAATTGGTGCAGAAAATATTACAACTCTAGCACAGGAATGGATATTATTAGTAAAAGCACAAATAGGCTGACTGTATCGCTCGAAAAGAAAACAGTCTTAATAACCAAATAGCTTGAGCTGAACTCCGACAGAAAAATCTAGACCCCTTCTTAAGAAAATATTAAAGAGCCTACTGCAAATAAAATTGATTTCAAAAGAAGCAAAAAAGAAGTATCCCTTCCAAATATCCATAAAGTCAAATGGTCCATTGCGCCACGTTGCCTAATTCAGGACCATGATGGAAAGGAGATCCTCTACATTTGTATTCGGCCTGAATGCTCCATGGAAAGCAGACTCGCTTGCTAGTAATGCTTCTTTCAGTTCCATTCGAAACATAATGACCAATTTCTGGCGATCGATGAGGTACGTAATGCAAGTGTTGACTTTTTGCGATATTGGCCGTTCGATAAAAAATACAAATCGATGTATGATTTCGTCCACAAACACAATACATATGTGAGTGATTTGGTCCACGATATTAATGCAACTTTTGACTCGATGTCAAGAAATATAGGTACTGAAATATAAAAATTAAAGTCCTCCTTATTGAACCAAGTCAGCCAATTCTACTCCAAATAAACCAAAAAGACAGTCTATGTGGAAGGCCTAAAATAATAAATCTAGCAATGCTTTAACTTGAGGAAGATTCGTAGGTGTCTGGCAAAATTAATGAACAAATAGATTAAGCATCAAGTCTTTCAAGACTAAATGGAAAAGATTCTCGATGATGAAAGCCAATGTAAAAGGAGGGAACAACTGATGAAAAACTTTTTAGAAGCAGACAAAGGCCGTGATATGAGTTTTAACAAGCGATAGTTTATGAACAAATAAAAGTGGATCCTCGAAAATGTTCGAGAACAGAAAGAGACAGTAAAATAACAACAAGTTACTTCGATTGAGGAGCTTCCCTTGAACCAACTTATACCTCAATGCTTATAATTCTTCTAAAAGATGTATGAATCGATTGACAAAAGTAACGGCCTCCCGAAATATAATTTCAGCAAAAAAATTAATGAAGATGGGAGTGTCTATCTAGGATTTAGCGATGAAAAAGAGCATAAAGAGTTTGTAGGTATAAAATATTACCCAAATGGAAATCGGTACGCTGGTGAGTGGAAGTACAGCTCGAGGAATGGCTACGGAGTATTGTAAAACCACAAAACAGGATATAAGTTTGCTGGGGAATGGAAAGAAGACAGAAAAAACGGATATGGAATTGAAAGTATAGGAGGAACGAAATACGAAGGATAGTTTGTGATGGACAAGAAAAATGGATTTGGAATTAGCGTAGAAGGAGGAGAAAGATACGAAATCACTTGGAAAAACGATAAAAAACATGGCCAAGGCAAACGAATAGAAGCAAACGGCAACGAAAAATAAATTTATTTTCTCAACGGAATCTAAGCACCTATGCAGAATAGCCATAAAATGGGGGCAAGCCCGGATCTAAAAGCGTTGAGTAAGAGATTTTCTAAGGAGGATACAAAACTTAAAAATAGTGAAATAGCAAATTCAATAAAAGAAAACTGAGGAATGGGAAAAAATATGTCTTTATTTATAATATGAATTTTGGATAAATAAATATTGCAAAACTGTTTTCTGAGGGAGGAGAAATATAACACCTGTTTTCTTGATAGCAGATTAAAACTATTTTTCAATTAGGACGTAATTTTATGAATCCTTTTTAATTTATTGGAATACACAAACATCATTGATTTAATTGACTAAATTATTATTTTTACACGAAAGATCTAGAGATGGATATAAAAATACGATTCAAATGAAGGTAGCTTTGCAGTTGGATATTGTAATATGTTAAAACAAATATACATCTGTTCGAAAACAACCATGAACTGACATTTATGAATTGAATACACCTCGCATAAAAATTCGCTGTCCGACACTGCGGGAACGAGTTTGGCCATTCATCTTATGAATTCCATGTATTTGGAGAAAGTCCAGTTTTGGAAAAAACAAAATATTCCTTTACCAATTATTTCTGAAAAATCGATCAAACTATCAAAATTATACATTTTTAGTTTATAAATGTAGATATAACAAAAAATAACCATAATGGACATCCAAAGTGTTTTTAGAGCGAGTGTATACACTAAATTCTCGTGTACGGCACCAGAAAGAAAAATAGAAAAATGAAAAAGGTGTTGCAATCGATGATGGTTTTATTTCTATAAATTATAATCAATCGCATATTCAAATTATGGATTCGTTGCTTAAATATATATTTGTATTTCTAAACATACATACACATATATATTTGTAAAATTAAAATCTAATCTTATAGACTTGTATTCTTTCAAAATTGTTTTTTTAAACTATATTATACTTATATATCTTTTCAAAGACTAAAGTATTTTTAAGAAATAAGGAGAGAACTATTTGTAAGCTTTAATTAATTAAAAAATACAAATAACCCGCAAATCATTTCTTATTATCACATCGCTTTTAAATTTTGGCAATAATTCATATATAGAGCCATAATATTAATTTAAGAAAATTTACAAACTTAAAATACAAATCCTCATGTACATAAACTTAACCTAAGAAGCTGAGAAATAAAGGCCCAGAGTAAAAATGTAAGTATATTTGCTGTACAGAGAGAAGAGGTTGGCTGCAATGGCATTACAGTAGAAAAATAAATGCAAAAACAAGTAAGCAGATGATTGCCAAGCTGATGAAAAAATGCGATAGAAACTCGATCGGGAAGCCGCAGAGATCGCAAAGCCTCACTCAGATGCTGTAAAAAAGTGGAAGGAGAAATATCACCTGATCGACGAAAGTTAAAAGGAATATCAGTAAGAAAGCATCAATAATGAAGCTGAAGCCTAAGCCAACAAAGCCAAAAACCAAGACGGTTGAATCCAAACTCTCAATAAAAGAAATTATCTGATTTTTTATATTGTATCGCTACTTTTACTCGCTGATTGAGAGCGATAAATATATTCAAAAAATACAAATCATATATTTTTCAAGATGTTAGATAAGATATATTGTATACTATTTTTCTCATTAAAAATTTGTTTGGACAGTAAAAAAAATATTGATTTTTTGACAGTGAATGCTGGATTTGACCATATTGCGGGGAAGAATTCTGATGCGAAAGTGCGTAATTCTCATTTAAATATTTAAATGTGATTTGAACAGAGTTAAATATTCGTCCTCCGAGGCAAACTCAATAGATGATCTAGATGAACTCTTTGATGAATTTCAAGAGACATCAAATAGATGATAAAGGCTAAAAGTATAATTTTTAAGTTGAATTATGGTCTTTTTGCAAGACAAACAACACATCTTGACTCAATACAATAAATAATTATAGTGTTTTGTATTTTATAAAATTAAGTTATCAACATTCATCTCCCGAAAATTTTTATTGATCTGTCTCTTAGACTCACTAATTATAACTTCTAAGAACAATGGATTTCCAATTCATATTCTTCCTGAATTGCTCCTTCACAGATAATTATGTATCTATGATCAAGTTTTTAGATTTAGAGTTTGCAGCTGACTCCAAAGCATGACGCTCTGAGACCGGAAGAAGCTATCACTTTAACACTCATCGATTTTTATCCAGAAGATTCTTGCAGAATGCTGCAGATACAAATCAGCATGGGATTGGGCTTAATGTCAAACTCAATCATATTGTGTGCTTTGTCCATGTATTTTTTGCTATAATTTCGTGATCGAAGCCAACAACATATTTAAAGATATCCAACCTCTTTTTCTTAAAAATAGTATGTGTTTTCTGACTTTGCTGCCACATTATCGATGGATAGAATTGTTTCTGGAACTAAAGAGTTTAAATTCAGTCCGATATTGGTTTTGAATTCTCCAGTTATTGTGGTTTTGAATTGAGAAAACTTATCAAACAGTTGATAAGCTCGGATATTGACTTTCTAAATTAAGTCGGATTCGACACTAACCTGAAAGGCTGAAGCCGAGTCTAACTATTTCACATCGTAACAGAGAGGAATATAAAGGTAGGCTCCAGGTTGTTTGAACTAAACCGAAGTGTAGGATATTGAAGGGTAGTAGAAGTCTTGGCTAAGATGATGGGTTAGAAAATGGGTGTAATTATTTGTCAGTCGTTACTCGATAAGTCCTTCGACGTATTTACTGCCGAGTCGGTAAAGGATATTCATTAGTTGGAGGGAGCGATTCTCCACTTAAAGTTTGAATTCCACACAACAGGGTTTGTCGATTTATACCAAAAATATCGGATTGGTATAAAAATTGGGACTATATACGGTCTGACCATGTCGGGTGGGAGTAAACCGCCCAAATAAAGACTTTGCTCTTTTTACTTTCTCTGGAAAGAATGCTAATTCTGCATCGGCTTTGGTCTGCATACTGATTGAATAAGTAAAGGCAACTTCTGCAGGGGTGTGTTTCGTTATTACCACAATATAATACTTCTGGATGTTTGGAGGGAGCCGAAGTACACAACTCACCCCTCCAAACCATGTTGTGTATTGATCGACTTTTATTTGCTATTTGAGATAAACTGCCCTGGTTCCTTCATAAGAGTAAACTGTCAAGTCGATTCTATTGTCGCTCTTCCAGTCGGAAATATGTCTGTCGACTATCAAAATTACCTATTCGGTGGTATCGGGATGGGATTAAATTTTGAGCAAGTGTTGAGGATTACTATAGACACTATAGCACTCATTATTGTACAATGTAACACCTTTGTGGAAGCAATATTCCTGGTGGATTTGTGTTCGCACGTCATAATATGAGGGGTTACAAGCTAAATCCAGCACGGATTATTTAGAATCAACTATTTCGAATAGTTTTTGCCATTCAAATAAGTAAATATGTTGAGACGGGTCATTCAATGGTGAGCCTTTCACTATTAACTTTTAGATTAGTGGGTCCCTATAGTTGTTCAGAAGCAAACAGAGAATCTGAGAAGAATTGACAAATTCTAGAATTGAGCAGTATAGGCACAAGCCAATCCTTATGCATCCGAAGTATATTCCTTCGTTGAAATGATTCTTGTATTATAGAAATCTTTCTTTCCTGAGTGATTACTTCAGGGGTATCCAGGCAAGCAAATAGCGTGAGTATTCAGAAAATTATGAAAGGGTTCCGGCAGGAGCATCCAAAGCTTAAAAAATAGCAGATATAATGAAGCCTAGATCTTAAAGTTTTAGTTTTTTAGATTTCTCAAAGGCCACCTGCCTCCAACATCCATTAATATAGAGTTTGGATACGATTTCCTCCTCTTTCTCGAGAAACCTGCTATCACAGATGATTTTTGAGGCAGTTCTTTTGATATAGTTGACGACGCCAATTAAGAGCCCATTCAGTTTGTAACTGGAAGTATTCCCAAAGCATTTATAGTTAGTACCTGCTGGAATGAGATTAGAATTTTTCGATAAACTACTTTGGATAATATTAAAAATTCCGGTATTATTTGTATTCCTTTTCTTTTGAGACTCATTTTCGACTTTAGGTTGAAAATTTGGGACTTTTACAAGCCCATCGTCGCGCCAAGGAACAAATTTGTGTGTACCGATAAACGATGCTTTGTCAAGTATAAATTATTCGTAATTTTCGGCCTCCTTTAGTCCTTCAGGGTCTAATAGAAGATCGTCTACATGATGTTTGTGTTTTGGAAACAAAAGGTTATGAATCTTCAAGGAGTCATTCTAAATGTTCCCACCATAATGGTTGCTCGATAGTTTGGGGCTGTTTCCAACTCGCTGTTATTTACTATAGTTGCGGTCCAATTCGTTGGCAAGGTTGTGTATTGTAAAGGAGTTGTTATTCGACATCATCATATTATTGATATGTAAGTCTTGTTTTTGGAACTACCTGGTTTCATTATAGACCGAAATTTGAGCGGTATCGACTGGGATGAGAAAAGGGTTATCTTGTGCTGGTGTGGCTTCATGCAAATTTAATCTTGAGCATCTTGCTCCCATAGTTTTAAAAAGATATATTTTAAAATATAGAATAAAAAGTATTTAAAAGATAAAATAAAAAAATTGAATAACTTAGATTTGCAGAAAACCTTCTCAAATAAAATATTATCATTTCTGCTCAATAACTGATGATATACTGGGGAACGACACCTTTTAAAGATCAGATAACAGATATGCCTTATTCTATCATAATATAAAATAAAATAAAAATAAAATAAAATAAAATAAATAATAATATGAGAAAAAGAAGATTATTTATCATTTGATATCTTTGCATTCGATTGTTTGAGATTCTTCAAGTATTGTTGGATCATTCAGAATATTATATTGTCTTATTTCAATCGGAAAGTTTTAGGATAGTAAGGCCACTCAATAAATATCGATGTTGCTGTCCAATTGGGGAACTATATTTTTTTATATCATTCGCTGGACAACCGCTCCTGGATCTTCCTTCGGTCTTGGAATTATCGGAGGAAGTTGATGAGGATAGTTTGATTTCCCGGAAATGGTGTCTACTCCTGTTGCGCTGACCCCTGAACGCTGGTGTTCTATTGGTGTCGTCGGTTTCATCAATGCGTTGTTATTCGGCTGCTTATACTTATTAGTGGTAGGCGCGTTCCGATCATTGGAGAGGTTTCGTTGATAAGTAGGAGGAGGCGCTGATTAAATGCATCCCATAGTTAAAAAAATGCGGTGATTGTTTGTTTAGTTTATCTTAATATTAACTTAATTTTATTAGGTTAGGAACTTTACGGAATATTATAAAATAGTATCAATTATTAAAGTCATTGAAAAAAAATCAGCTATCAATCTTTAATGGTTTAAAAGACTGATATTACAATATTCATTTATTTCGGTGAGTATTTCCTACTTTAAAAAAAACTGACTTTTTTTAGCAAAGCAAAAATAAAAAGTTTATTACAAATAAAATATTTAAACAAAAATATATTAACGCGTAAAAATGTATTATCCTTATTTAGACCCTTACGCCCATCATCCAAAAGCTACACCATTCAATGTGCTTCCGTAATATCGCTCAAGACCCAACTTAGAAGGGAGTTTCTATGTACCTCAAGCAAGCAAACATCGCCACACCAACAGTTCGCATAACTTTGTGCAAAACAAGTACAATTAATCCACAATATCGAGGGAAGAGTCACCTCCCAGTCTACTCGAGAAATCATCTTTCCTGAAGACATAGTCATACAAAAGAGTGAAGACCATGCACGATTCAGAATCTACAAATCCCTATATGAACGAAAGAAGGGTAAGTTGCAGCCAGTGTGGCTTGTTATAAAGAACCAACATGAAACTCACTACGGCCTTATTAGAGAAAGAGCAGAAAGCAAATGATCTTATCGGCATCATTGAGGAATTAAAAGTAGGGAATTAGTTCCTTAAAAGAAAAATAGACATATATGAGAGCGATTTGCAGAACCTCTTATGCAAATTGCGCACCAAGCACATCTAAACCCAAATATAAAGTGCTCAAAAAAGATAACTCGGAAGCGGATTAAAGCGCAAGCAGTCCTCAAACAAACACTCGCATGATGAGATAAACAAGTTAAATCATCAAATCCAACAGCAAAAGTAGGCCTATTGCCAGAAGCAATAACTATTAGAGTGCCAGTTAGCTGGGCTGAACCACCAATTGAAGTTGGAGAACAAATCGCATAGGGAACTGGAGGCAAGGAACGAGAAAGTACAAAATTTGTTGGAGTTGAATTAGAAAAAAATGGTAGAGCTCCGCAATAGCTACGAAAAGGAAATCGGGAAATATAGGGTTGCCTTGGAGCAGGTTATTTCAGACATATCGCATAAAGACATAACTTTATAAAAACAGGAAACTGATATTTGCGCCTTAAGAAGTAAGAAGTCGCAATATTAAGATTAAATCGTCTACCTCAGGAGAGAAGTAGTCGAACTTAAAGAAGAAATGAGAATCTTGGATTAATCGTATCAGTAGTCTCTACAAGATACTGAGGAGAAAAACAGAATTATCCAGTAACTGACAACACAATTACAATAATTGACAGGATAAAACTAAAAAATACCCGGTTTACTCAAAGACAACTAAACTCTTGCAGCGAAGATTTCCAGTCTCGAATCCCAACATCAATTGGTCAGCAATCAGATTGGCTCAAAGACACCATCATCTCAGAGTAACTTGGCTTCTGATGAGTCGAGTCAAGGCTAGTCATCAGAGAATTCTCAACAAAACCACAAAGTCACAAAGAGGAAGGAAACCATGTTATAGAATTAGTAGATCAAGTACTTAAAATAGTAATATAATACAATGCGCGAACTCCTTTAGAATTATTAGATGGAGAAAGACGAAAATGAAAATGGGTTGAAAGCAGAATTGGCGGAATTGAAAAATGAGCATGCTGCTCTTCTTGAAGAAAATTACCAAAAGAACATTCGGATTATGCAACTCGAGAAAAAGTTACTCCAGCAATGATCGTTTTTTTTTGAAAAATTACCGTTGAGAATTAGTTTTCAGATTAGAATAGGATTTTTTGAAATCAAACATTCGGAATAATAATAAACAAATATTTGAATAGACAGAAAAGTATGTCATATTAGATGTTAGTTGTACATTAAAATTTCTATTATTTATAATAAAAAAGTGTTTTCGCACATTTTCTCGTACAAATATCATATCGCACGAGGAACAATTATTATTTAACCATTCACAATAATAACCATTAGGCTATACCAAAACGATATTGTGGAAGGTTCAAATGCCCTTATATGACTTGGGCCCCCACCTTGTTTCCAAGGTGGGGTCCTTGTCTCCCCCAAAGGCAACGAGCATGCTCACGAAGGCACTTCAGCGTTGTGACGTCCTCTGGATAAGGCCAATTCTCCTTCTACAATATTGTCCGTTTCGGTATTCACCAAAGGGTAATATGTAAACCCAGTGTTAGGCTGCTATTGGCGAGGCCGGGCAACAATTATTATTATTTTCCTTTGATTTTATATAATGATACTTAATATTAAAGCTAGAAAGCATCAGACATACATTTTTAAGTAAAATACATAAGATAAATTTCATCAAATTTGTTTTTGCTTCAATTTCAGACAGATTATTGCCACTACGATCAGTACTATACACTCTGCCACGATGTACAGCATACTGGGGAGGTAGTCTGAATCCAGTCCCATAAAATTCTTCCAATCGAAGAATTGCAGAAATTCGTAGTTCTACAGTTGACTGATTGCCACTGCGTTGTACCCATATCGCATAGGGCTAATGTATTGCAACCAGCTGATTATTTTGGTAATCGAGCTTAGCTTCACAATCAACCCTCCAAAAAGGATGATAGGAATAATCAAGACAGGAACAATGTTGACTGCTATGTTGGAATCACTGAAAAACGTACCCATGATTAATCCGAGGTTTGACCCACCCACGCCCACCATAATATATGAGAAATCTATTAAAAAGTATAGGGGGAAAAATATCATAATTTCAATAGTTGATTTAAAAATATGAAATAAGTCTTACAGAAAACTCCGAAACTCAGCCAATTCTGTGGGAGTGCTAATGTGTAATAGATGATAAAGCACACAACAGTTGGTGGAACTAGGATCCCAGGTATCTCCACTAGATATCTCGTAAGAAAGTATGTAAGCGTATTGTATAAATAGCTGCTGGATTCCCGGTAAAATACCTACTTTTATGAAGTGACTGTGCGTTAATGAATTAATGGCATATAGATAGTTATTTGATTAAAGAAATTAAGTACAGATGAGAACAGTGTCATAGAGATTCATGCCTAAGGAACAGAACATTGCCAGGAATATGCAGCTTGCATAATTTTGCATAAACTCTTCGAGTTCGTTAAAAGTTTAGGGTTTTTAATTCCCGATGTTCGAATACAGAGACGTAAGAAATATAGGCATCAAAACCATATTAATGATTTTCCCGAATTGGTTCACCGGGTTTCGAATAAAGTTTTTGAATGCTCTCCCGATAAGATAACAGAATTCTGTAACTAATCCTGCTTTGTAAGGGACTGTCTTCAACTTTGCTTACAGTGCAGCCGAGACCCCCAGTACAGACTAACTAGGCTTTTCGTAGATGAGGGCGAAGTCTTTATAGGCTTTGGCTGTAATACGAGTTGGCTCATAATTAGGGTTGTTATTTCGATAATTGGAAATTTAAAACATGAAGAAGTCTGCGGGATTCATATGTTTGTTAACATCAATAGCCAAGTCTTCCATATACTCGACAACCTTATCACTTTTTCCAAAATAGACGGGCTCTCCCGACTTGATGACCAATAGCTTATCAAATTTATGGAACATCGCAGAGCTTGGTTGGTGGATTGTTGCGATTACGATCTTGTTCTACCTATTAAATGATTTTCGATGTTTAAAATCAATCCGATGAATTATGTATTTATTGTTTATTGATAATTTGTTGTACCTCGAAAGTTTTCTTAAGATATCCACAATGATTAATGCGTTATGGCTATCCAACCCTGATGTCGGCTCGTCAAGGACAATACACTATGGATCGGAAATTAATTCAATTGCGATTGAAGTCCTTTTTCTCTGGCCTCCTGAGATTCCTTTAGTGAGCTGTCCGCCAACACGAACATCTTTGCATTTGTTCAAGTCTAGCGTGTTTATAATGTGGTTGATTTTTTTAATCCTCTCTTATTGGCTCTAGATTTTCAAGTTCGCTTGAAATTCAATGGTTTCTTTATTATTATATTATCAATTAAATTGTAATAAATGTTCAATGATATTTGTCATGTAAAATGTTGATTTATTATTTAAATTCGTACTATATTTTTTCGCAAAATATTATTATATGTATTTATTTTAAATAGATTTATAATGTTTACCATAAACAGTCAAGCATTCGAAGAGGATGTCGTCTTGTCTCACAAAAACACCGAACTTATTGAACCCTGAAATATTATACGGCAGATTGTTTATTCTTTTCTGTGTCAAATAAAGTAATAAATAAATGTTGGCACTCCTAAAATTATTACATCTCCTGTGATGGTGAATCCTTTAAAGTTTCCAACTCGACCTGTCAGAAATTGTAGAAGTGTCGATTTTCCTGATCCTGAAGGTCCCATAATCGTGAGAAACTCACCATTGGCCACATATCCTGTCATATCTTTGAGTAGATAGTTATCCTTGCATTTGATTGTCACATTTTACCAGCTTAATCTTTCCGTGTTTCCTCTCATGGAATATTGTTTTTTTAAATTGGTTTAAATGAAATATTTTTGTTTATAAAAAAAATATAGTTCTTTTTTAATGAGAATGGAGTTGTACATTTCTAAGTACAAATTAGATCAACATTTTAAATATAGTACATCATACGGTTAGTTAATTTTTGAAAATGTGACGTCAGTAATCAAAAGATGATGATGGATGATACATACAGCTATTATAATTATAGATATAAGAACATTAGTGTTCTGATTACTTTCCTCCACTTTTAGAAAAAAATTCACATTTTATTGATAAATAACATTTTATAATGAAATATAATGGAACACAATAAGTTGCTCCTTGTTATTAGAATGATCACATGACTATTGCCGACTACTTTAAATCAGTTTTGATGCCTCAGGAGAGAATTGCCAATATTTTTAAACATCTTTTGCTAAGTGGCATATTGGGGAAGATTTTTACCACTTTGAGGCGATAGCGACTCACGTGGAAGCGATACAGGGTTCCGATGCAAAGAACTCAGATTATTCAGTAGCTCTTGATCGATTTGGGACAATTGCGTTCTGCGATCCAGGTACGCCACTGCCCCGAGATGAAGTGGAGAGTTATGCTAGTAAAGGGGTTTTCCCTGTTGTTCCAACTCCTTTCGATGTATTATTATCTCTTTGTTGTCCATAGTCTGTTCCAAAAGTTATTTCTTACGTTTTTACTTCTGCTGATCCAGCAACGTCTCCACCAACGCGCTTTGGGCTTTTCTATTTTCCTGGACCTCATGTTTTCTGGCGAGCCCGTAAAGCTCAATTGATCGGTCCATAGCAAATCTGTCTTGGAGCCTCTCCATGTTCCCCACAGACATATAGCGCTCGCGATCACCTTCCAGTTGAGCCTTCAACTGCCGTACGTGACTGTTCTTCTTGGCTTCGGCGTCTGCCACCATTGCTCTATAGTCGTCCATGATTTTGGCATTTTTCGCCCGAGCACCTTCTTCAACTATCAATTTCTGTAGAGTGAACTGCTGGTGCTCTCGATCGGTAGTCGCTTGGCCGATGACATCATAGACAGACATATTTTGCTGGTGGAAAAGTCGAATTCTTTCAAACTAGGCTATTCGCCTCCTTTCGAATTACTCTGCTTCTATTCTTTTTTTAGAGTCTTCTTCAATTTCATGTGATAACTCAGATTGTCTTTTTTTTAATGCGATCTAATATAATTTATAAAAAGTAGAATATAAAAATTGTAAAGTGTGTCTATTTTTATTATTATTTTTACTTAATTCTGCATCTAGTAGGCCATCTTCATCTCTGCTTAGAGCTTCTTCTTTTTGGCTAGTTCTGCCATGTACGCTTGGGTTCCATCGACGGTTCTCAATGCTGGTGGACTCAACATGTAGGGTTATTAGACTGATTTTCGAGCTATTGTATTCGCAAAATCCTTGTTAAACAATGAAGCTTCCCGAATCTTTTGCTTTCTTTCGAATTATTACCTATCTCTTCTTTACGCCTCTTTCTGGGAAGGGGATATTATAATTAAAAAATGAACATCCATATGATTAACAATTTTTATTTTGTGTACTCTCCAGTGGTCATGCATTTCCTGATCGACTTGCTTATCAATTAATGCTTTGCTCATCTGTGCCTGCTCCACAGTATGCATATGTTCTTCCATTATTCCTTTGTAGATCTCTTTCCTCACATTTTGCTGCACCGACTGGTGGTACTGGTCTTCGGCATACATGTTGTCCACATTTTTCAAGAGTTGTCCCCACTCGGCTGATTTTTTATCTAAAATGATTTACATAAAGAAATGTGGTGACTCCCCATGCTGATGGATTGGAAATGACGAATATTATTAGTTTGTGGATGGATTGGTTACTATGTGCTTGGGCCTTTTATTTTTATTGGAACAGTTTCATAAGATAGGAAAGTCTAATTATTTATATGTGTTGTGTATGTATATATTTTTTAGTCTTTATGAATTACTAGACTTTTAGTCTTTTTGTATATTTTTTACCTTTATTATTTCAATCAATGCTCTATAAGAAAATAGA
Organism: Halesus radiatus; assembly: GCA_022606495.2. Lineage (NCBI taxonomy): Eukaryota > Metazoa > Arthropoda > Insecta > Trichoptera > Limnephilidae > Halesus > Halesus radiatus. The sequence continues at coordinate 777 of JAHDVE020009593.1, read as the reverse complement.
TATCTAAAAGGTATTTAACCAGTTTTTGTGCAGAAAGTCAGAAATGGTGATAATTTACTAGATTGAAAAGTAAATCTATATATGTTAAACAATACAATTTTATTAATTTTTGGCATTGTCGCTCTTCTACACGTAGGTTATCAATTATAAACAGATCTATTTAAAAAAATATAGATATCGATAACAAGTTAAAATGTTTCTTTTTTTAATGTATTATATATTTTTTCCAAGGTCTCAGGCATCAACCCAGTATTTAGAAGACGATCGCTATGATATTCATGGGTATTAGTATGTCTAGAAAGATATATTATAATAATGATGTGATATTATAATATTTCTGAATCGTGTTTGACTTGTTACATTTGCCGTAAGTTCTGAGAGTAAAAATCATCATAATTGCTTGGTTCTTAGAACTTAAAACATCGTTATTCGGGTTGGTGGAAACTGCAGCAGTATCAAATCCATCTGTAATCATGATCTAATTAATAATAACAAGTTATTGCATTTTGGATGAGGTGGCCAGGTTTGGCTGAGTATTATATATGAATCTACATTTTTTGAGGAATCGCTTCTAATTTAGAATGGCTACTGCGTTCATAATGAGCAGAATAGACTCAATTAATTGTCCCAACATATTTAATGTGTTATTATTATTGTTAGTTGACTAAAGTTTATATGATGTTTGTTATGATGTTTGTATAAATTAACTTTTGTATATTTTTATCTATCATTGCTATATAATTATATATTCATTCATTCATTTTTAATTCTTATTGA
>JAHDVE020009592.1:0-68518 GCA_022606495.2 Halesus radiatus | reverse complement strand
AAATTTAAAAATAAATCAAAACATAAGCCACTCATCTCACTAGAACAGTCCTGTGTTGAGATGAGCACCTTTTCAATTTAGTGAAACGATGTAAACCAAAGATAAAAACAAATTATTAAAACAATACGCACGACGCCAAAGTTATTTAAACTACAAATTCTACAGTAAGTTGTGGAGTATATTATTTTATTACAGTTGACAACAATAACAATTTCACTGTAAATCTGGATTACATGTTTACATAATAACGTTGCATGTTTTACATTAAAATATAAAATGTTTACATGATAATGTTACAGAGTATTGATTTTTATACATAAAATCAGAAATAACTTGTTACCAATATATTTCTCCAAAAAAAATATTATTCACAGACATAACACAAGAACGTGTAAGGATATTAGGCTACCGAAAAAGAATAAAGCCAATGGTCAAAATAGTATATTTTATAAAGGGATGAAATGCTATAATGCTCTGCCGGACCCAATCAAAAGTGAAACAATTAATAAATTTTAAATAGATTGTAAAAAACACATTAAATTAAACAAGAAAAAAGCTTTTAAACTATCATTATCTATATGTAATATTATAAGAGTTATAATTAGTTATTTTGTAAACTTAAATGTACAAATAACTAAAATAAAATAAAATAAATAAATAAAACAAGAGTTAGTTTCTTTACATAACGGAAAAGGGAGAGTAAATAGTGATTTTTTTTTAATAATTAGAAGTTATAATACAATATGTAAGTACATTGTGGCGCTGTTATGTCACAGAACAAACAAAACAAAAGTTGAACCTCTCAGTTCCTGTGATGGGGTTAAGAGTTTTGGGCGTTAGACGGAAGAGTTGTATCACAATGTAAATATGGATTCTGAAAGATAAGCCCAGAGATGAACCCAGAGTTGACTCTCAGTGACCGAAAATCTCACAAACAAAACAAGGAAGACGGTGTACTAATGATTATGGACACAACCAGGGGCCGGTTGTTTCAGCCGTGGCATAACTAATTAATAATTTTTCAACTATCATTTAAAATCGTAGGTATTGTATTTTTTTTACCTGTATTCCAATTTTGGAGCGACATGTTTACTTAATAATTCTGTGAAGTTGATAAAACGTTTAAAATCGTCCATTTTAATATTTCTTAATTCAATTTGGGAGGCGGGTATGGGTACTGCCGAGCCGGGAACCATTCATTGGATAATCAACGCATCTACCATGGGTCAACACAAGTGGTTCGCTACGTTTGGTGACTTAGCGGGGGTGGGCGGGTTGATGGGGTGAGGTTTGTCCAGGTCTTGGCAACTGCGATTCGTCTGCAACTGCGTGACGGGCCGGATCGGAAGAGGCCGGTTGAAGGAGACCTTTTGACCTCTCCAGCCGGACTCCCTCGACACATTGTCTTGCACCGCAGTGAGGGGAAAGTGTATACGTCCGTCACTCCTGGACAAACTGACCCCCGGATTCCTACCCACTACTCCTTTTTCTTGCCAGAACTTTCTCTCCTTCTTTTCCTCAAAGACGACATAGACCCTAAAGGAAATTATTTTCCTCAGTGACCGGATAATTCAACATACGTATGAATCGGCACAAGTTTTAAAAGTTAAAAAGAAAATATTTAATTAGGTTAGGTTAGATTAGGGATTTTTTTAACTTCTTAATGACTTTAAATCACTTTTAAAAAGTGTGCCAATTCATACGTGTGTTGAATTGTCATGGAACCGTTTACCTCAGGGCTTACTGTGTAGAATTAATGTTTAAAAAAAATTCTGTATCAAACCAGCCATTTTAGTAACTTTTTTGAATAAAGTAGGTGCAATAGTTTTAACCACAGTATAATTAGAAATGTCACGGATGAAACAGCGTGGTTGGTATACGTAATAAAAGCAGTGGTTAAAATCTATTGGAAAAAACCCACGGTCATTAAAATATTCAATAATTGAACGTTAAAAAGGATCAGAGGTTAAGAATTCCAAATCTTTCAAAATTTGAGGTTTGGAATATTAGAAACAAGGGGAGATATGGCACTGAAGCGTGCCTACTGTTGCCAAGCTACGACCAAACTGCACGGACTATCAAAGCGGCGGAGCCAATAAAGTCATGCGTTTGGTGTGTATGTACGAGTAGAAGCAAAAGAGGGAGGCCGCTGTGCGTAGATGCGATTTACAGTAGTGTGTGCGCGGTTTCATTCTAATAATGGTTCATGGCTCACCTCCCTTGTTTCTATATTCTATGGTTAGATCCACTGAATAGATAATGCACACTAGAAATGCCTTCCTTATAGATTTGAATAGAAACCAATGCCAATGATATAGTACCTTTTGGTTCTAGCCCATTTAGCACGCGCTCTGTCTCTGTTACACTTCCTAGCATCGCATAACACCATCCCCACCGAAAAATATTGCCACCTTATTTGAATTTCATAATGATGATGAAACACAGCTCTGTATTTGAAAAACGGTACCAAGTCAAAGGTAGACGGGCTTCCATTTAAACCTACGTAAAAGACTCTTCTAGTGTGTATTCTTTATTCCACTGTTAGAATGCAGTTAAAATTGGCTAAAAACTAGAGATTTTAACAATAGTTATAGGCTCCATGAATGAAACACCCGGCCCCGAGCAAGACCAAAACTCGAGTTGACTCTCCCAGTGCCACTCAACAAGTTGTACTATTGTTTGTTCAGTTTTATTGTTGGATTGTTGGTGTTTGGTGTTGTAGGTCTCCACAGTTCCACAGCGTCGGCGCAGCGTGCTGTGACGGATCGCATGGTGTTTGAACACGGCGCGGCGTGAGAGGGGCGAGGTTTGATTGTAGAGGGGTATGATTGTCCAACTTTTGATAACGAAATATGAGGTGTCCCTGGGAATATTTCTAAACTGGTCATTAGCGTAACGGAACAGCGACCCCCGGCTGTGGGCGGTGGGAGCCCCAATACTACCTTAGATACAGACCTTTAGTACCTACCTTACTATCTTAACATAATTTGACCATAACACGGTGCTGCGGTTCCATACAAGGCTTAGGACACAGTAAAAAATCCAGAAAAATAATCAAGATTTCTACAGGTTGGCTGATAACTGCATGGCTCATATTTGCCAAAAAAATCTCAGAAATAACCACAATTTTTTGTGCTTGTTTCTATTATGGACTACAAAATTACTATGTCAACACCAAGCTACCCACTAAAATTTTTGAAATGTGTTCTTCACAATTAAATTTTTCCGTTTGACAGTTCGTTTTATAAAATAAGACACAATTCAATTTTATTATTTATATTTTTTATCTGTGACTGTGATTTGGTTTGTATTTTATTTATCTAACATCTAATACGTGGTTACTTCGATACATAAATTTTCAGAAATACAAAAAAACACCTTTCCATGTAATTATCTTCTTCGCAAAGCGTTAAATAATGAAAAAAAAAGATAAATACAAAATTATCTTTAAATTTTGTTCTAGAATCATCTCCTTTCGGAAAGTACCACTAATTTCTGAACACCGTTTAGTTAAAGTAAAAAATATGCACTTTGCTCATTGCGTTTACGAAGTAGATGAAACACATTGAACATAGGTGATTTAACTACAGAAAATCAAAAAGCATGACATAATAAAACCGAAGAGCCTATTTTAGAGCTAGCTCGTAGTACCTAACCTAAATTTTATAACACAAAACTTATTTTGCACTATTGTGTAAATTTGGATATTCTGTCCAAATCCCTCAAAATTGAACATTATCACAGCACATTCGGTAGTCGTATGGCAGAAGGTTCCATCTGTATTTTTTTTCCGTTTTCAAGTTTTCTTCTAGAAACGTTCCAAAATGCTCCTATCTCGAGTGTGGTAAAAATCTGTCGGTAGCCTACAAACAAATTTACAAAGAATAGAAAAGTCAAAACCCAAAGAAATGTCGATTTTTGTACCTCGCGTTTAGTATAATTTAGTGAGAACTGTACCATGTAAAAGGGGAAAAAGATGGAAGTTTAAGAAATAAAATTTTCGACGCGATTAATATGCGAAGATTAAAACTAATCAATGATCAATGATCAATAATAATTTTTTATTGTTTTGATTGCACCATGATAACGAGGCAAAACGAGGCCTTTGAGAAATCACCAACAAATATGTTGATGGCAAAAGAGCCTATTTGCAATATTTTATCAAAAATCTCTATTACATTAACAAGGAAATAATTATTTTCGAAAGCTTAATAGACAACACATATAAGGCTATATAAATTCAAGAAAATTGGTCTAATATGTCGGTTGGAGGACTTGATCGACATCTCATTTTTACTCTCCTGAACAATATTGAAATTAACAGATGGAAGTAAATACTTATTTTAAATTATTAAATATTTAAGGTATTTTTTCAAATAATAAAGTTTTAACTGGTATACCTAGTTATTGACTTAGATGTGTAAAGTGTCTTTAAGGCTATATTTAACAAAAATAAGCTAAGTATGATTACAAAATAAATTAAACTGAGCGTAGACACGAAGTAACTTGCATTGAAATACCGTAGTGCAATTCCGTCAGAGTTTTGTAAAGAAACTGCAACATGGAATGCGTAGAAAAAATGGGTCAGGTGTTGTGAAAATAAGCAACAATTTTGTATACATAGTTAAAATACACTCCGGTTTATTCAAATTCGATTTCGGAACACTGCGGAAAAACACAGAAAAAATGAATCAAATACTGCTTGCTTTTGTCAGGGTTTGACACAGGTAGTTCTTGAAAGGCGATTGAAAGTTTTACAACGTTAGAAAAAAGTCGCTTTCGAAGGTGTAAAAAATACGCTTCGGCTGTTTGATTTATGGTCGGAATTGTCACAAATCAGGTGTGTGTGATTTAACTCATCTGCATAGCCGGTCTGCGAGATCTTGAACTCGTGGTTTAAGGTCATGCGATGTTGAAAAGTGAAAACGTGGGTCATCAGCAGGTTTTGCAAAACAGGACAATTTGCTGGTGTTTAATTAATTGCTCGCATGCAATACACGGTTTCTTTGATAGCGCTTGCATGGTGCATGTAATTTAAATATATTTGCAAATATTAACTTGGTGTGACCTATGAAAAAATTTTGTTTTTTGTTGGACTTTCCATATTGTTTATTGTTATTTTTTAAATTCTTCTGTTTTCTAATGCTAACATTTAAAACGTTTTTATGTGTTAAAAATACGCTATAATAATAATAATAAATATCTCCTACCGAAACACGTATCTTCACGAATACTAATTAGAATAAATAGTTAAAAGTTTGAGGAAGCAACTCCAGAGGAAGAATTCAGAGATGGGTCTGCTATGGATGGAAGCCGGTGAAGTAGCGTAAGAAAAGAACGCCTGGGGGCGCGCCTTGTCGAGATGATAGGTCCCTAAACCGAATAGGATAAAGGAAGAAGATGAGATGAGTATAAAGTTATTTTATAGTGTTTTTATTACGCACAAAATGACTTGAGAACTTTGTTGGTATAATGAAATTGTTTGTATGAGACGATGTATTATATGAATAAAGCAAGGAGTGTACGCCAAGACAAGGTTGTGCGCAGTCCATTTTTGGTGTGATGTTTAATTGGATACTTACTAAAGATCCCCAAAGACGATATTTCATTAAAATTGAGCTTGTTTTGGTATTATGAAAGTATTTTGACGGCCTCCATGGTCGAGGGGTAAGGCTCTCGACTACGAATCCGAAGGTCGCGGGTTCAAATCCCGGCGTGCGCAAGTAAATTTGATTTAATTAATTTTTGCTGTTTCACAATTAATTATTTAAAAATAATATATAGTATATTTGCGCACGTTCCAGAGTGGAAGATACTCTCAGTATCGCCCTGGTGAAAGACCACCATTCAGAATTGAAACGTTGCTTGAAATGGCTTTTAGCCGTGTTTGGTGACCAGATCTGAATAGCCAGGTATTTCCCCACCTCCCCTTCCCCTTCTCCTTCTCCTACCCCTCCACAATACCTTCTGCCTCACAACATTCCCCAATTGGGAATGCCATAGTCTCACTGGCTCCAGACGGTTGGGAGCAGTTGGAACTCTTGTGCGGTATTCATGTAAAAAAAAATTACAGATGGCGTTAAATTCAGTATTTTACAAAAAAGCATGCACTGCCTATAAATATTGAGATGAATTGTTTGTTAGCGGGTGAATATGAAATGGAATAAATTATTATTGCAGGTTTAAAGAGCAGTTCATTAAATAAACTAATAAAAATACTATATAACACTATTCCACACGCATAGATAACTAATGCAGCTGCAAAATCGACGATTAACCCTGCTCTTCATTCATTTAATAATATTTACCTCAGATTGATATTTTTTTGGATTCACTGGCTACATTTTAAAGGAGACTCATGATAATTATATAAACTGCTCAATGCGCAGACATATGGCATCACTTCTATATGCAGATCACCACTTCTCACAGCCACTAACATACACACAAATACTTATGCACTACACATGTCATACAGTAAATACATGTATAATTAAGACATTACAAGGAAACATATCTTAGGTACCCATTGATTCTTATTGTAAACCAATGTTTTGTTTATATAATAAAAAAAAACACTAACATTTAAGATCCACTTCCTAAAATTCGAATGAAATCACGCACTCCTTACGCAGGTGCCGAAAATGTTAAAATTCCCGCTTAGCACTGGCCGTATTTTTCGATTTACTCAAAAAAAATATCACCAAAATGCGGGTTTTATATTATTTTGTAAAGATCAGACAAAATTATTAACTGTCCATTTACGGTGCCAGACACTCGGTTACCTGAGTCAATATTGTTGCTCCTAACGTATTAATATTTAATATTATTTTATAACCCTAAGATGTATTTTGCAGTATAATCAACCATAATTAATAACTGCTGATAGATTGTATTATTATTTTTGGCTTAAAAAGCAATATTGTTACGAATTTGTATGGGGAAACTCGGAGTCCCGCACCGTAGATCGCGTTATAATTTGGCACCGTAAAGGAAGTGTTAAAATGTTTTTCGGTCATATTCTAAGAAACTTAATTTGACACATTAGACAATAAAACCATATCTGAAAAGGGGTTCGTAAGAAGGAGATTTCGCAGTTTAAATATTTTTTTAGGTCTGATACTTTATTTTTTCTAGGCTTACCAAAAAAATGCCAGGTTAGACGAAAGCCCAAAGTGATTTCTACTTGCAGTATTTAATTAAATCATCTTTGATACTTCTAGGCCATCAAATTTTCAAACCAAAAACACATGATTTTGCATCACTTTCCATTGCATCGCCTTAATGTATTTTTGTAAGTTTATATAATATTTAAATTACCGCCATCTGTGATCGCGAATTGTCACAATAATTTAAAGTTTAACCATAATGGCTGATAATTAAGAGTGGGCTTAGATCCACCAGAAATATTGGATCAGGCCTTTCGAAATATGACTAAAATTTAAAATGTATTATGTTTATACCTTGTGTGCGCCTTATTGTTGCATTTCTATTATCATGTACTTTTACTCTTCCATTTCGTAGATAACATATTTTGTTTTTTTTTTTTTTTTAATATTTTCATATGAAGCGGTAACTTGGTGATGTGACATTATAATTTATAAAATAAAACAATAACTTTGTTTTACATCACTTTTATTTATACTTTAGCCGACCGGGTTTCGCTACTACCGTAGCTTCTTCAGGGCAGTATACAACTAAACTATGAACTAAGATGCACATGTGTTATGGAATGATACAAACAGGCTAGTGAAGTGCCAAGGGTGGGAGATCAGCAGGTACCTGCTGATCGGGAATGGAATGTACTTTGTTTATTGGGAATAATTTAAAGATTGGACTTTTATTTAAATTTATTTGATTATTTATTAGTCTACTATTAGTGTTTTTTGCTTTCCTTATTTCTAATGCTTCTAGGTTATCTAATCGAATGCCGGTTACACTTTTATGCAGTAAACTAGTGCCTGTATTTTTATCGAATGTGTGGTCTGTTTCTAAGAGATGGTTAGCAATTAGCATTAGAAATAAGGAAAGCAAAAAACACTAATAGTAGACTCATAAATAATCAAATAAATTTAAATAAAAGTCCAATCTTTAAATTATTCCCAATAAACAAAGTACATTCCCTTCCCGATCAGCAGGTACCTGCTGATCTCCCACCCTTGGCCCTTCACTAGCCTGTTTGTATCATTCCATAACACATGTGCATCTTAGTTCATAGTTTAGTTGTATACTGCCCTGAAGAAGCTACGGTAGTAGCGAAACCCGGTCGGCTAAAGTATAAATAAAAGTGATGTAAAACAAAGTTATTGTTTTATTTTATAAATTATATTTTGTAGTAACGATCGTGTACAATACTGTACAGCAACACAAACTTTATCTATATTAGTTTCTTGGTGCATTTTATTTCTATACTTAGTTACCTTTACTGTCGCTACATGGCGCTGCTCCCCAACTCAAACACTAGAAATCTTTCTCTATTGAGTTGGGTAGTTTTTGTTAAATAAATGTATACTTTTTGTATGAATAGCTTATTAAGATATATTCGTACAAATATTTGATATTTTAAAAAAATATCACAATAAAGTTATTTATTATATTGTATTTTCCTGTGTCGATACGCGTATTAACCGAGATACTAACGATTTCGCAAAAAGGCAGTTGATATATTATTGTCAATGCAGTTAAAAAGTCAATGGCCTTTTCTAAACAATAATCCAGACCAAGTTCATCTCCAAATTTCACATCCATTAGTGGGCACGGTGAAAGTGATGGAAAATCGACAGCATTCAATAAATAAAGTTGACATTTTCTAAAGATTTCAATTCACTTTAGCGTTACGTTTTGCTGAGTCCATTGACCAGAATGAAAGTGTTGACCGAAAATCCTTGACCGTTTAATCTCCGTCTATTAATGCCTACGGATCGTTGGTCAATTCGCTAGAGCAGAACAGAACACAGGTTGTAAACCTAAAGTTTGATATCGGCCCAGTAAACAATACAAAGTGAATAGAGAGGTGGTACTTTTTGAAATAATATAATAATAATGTCAAATGAGAACGGGTCGGTTCTACAACTCGTTCCTGTGTTCAACAGCTCGGCTGTGGAATGATCTGTCTCTTCAAGACCCAAGTTCACTCCTTCCTATCCCCTAAAAGACCCTCCACACAGCATCCCCAAAGATAATATAGGGAAATTATTTCCCTCAGGGCCTACTGTGTGAGAGTTATCGTAAAAAAAAGCCCAAAAATTATATTTTGTTTAAAAGTAACTAATTTTAAGAACAATCAGTACTATTAAAACCTAACTGATTAAACATGGGGCCAAGATCGCCCTTAATGGGTGAAAGCCCTAAAAAAACACTGATTTTGAATAATATGTAAGTTTTCATCACAGAGTGAATAATTTGTAATAATGTTTAAAAAAAAAAACAAATCTAAACGCTTCGGCTCGGCTCTGCAGTTATCCGATACCACCGGGACGCTATCGCAGAGAGATTGACAACCGTGTGACGTCATCACATGCAAACTCCCCTTGGCGCCACAGCACCTAAAATTAGACCCGTTTAGATGAGTAATTGTTAAAAAAAAAATACGTACATATTTTACCACGACACCATGCATTAAAAATAATATGATCGGAATTAACCATTGTTGAGCAGGAACTAGACATAAATGAAAAATTGATTTCAGAAGAATATCGAGTGTTGCAATAAGTCTAATTTTATTGATTCTAAGCTATTACTTTTATCTTTATGGCATAATGGGACCATACTCGTGATGCTAGAGAAATATTTACACGGCTGCACCTATATAATAATAATACTGTGGTAGGTACATCTGTGGCCAAAACCAATAAATAATAGAGATAACTCTTTATTGTAGCCAATGATGGCAATCTCGTCTGAAATTCCTCTGATTGATTTGGCGGTTGGCAGAAACCGTTTATGTAACTGCAAGACTCTTATATTACTTTCGATTTCACATTGGAATTCGTGCATCGTGAATTGTTTAGGTTTGGTTTACACCTTCGCTGTATTATGGTCAAAATCAATTAATTACGGTTATACATTGTCTAAAAGTTTTTGTCTTATGTTTCGTTCTATTTTATGATTATTGCAAGACACATTTCTTTGTAAAAATACTATAACATACTAAAAATACGAACAGTTTTAACAAGTGGCCATACGAATTTTATAAAAAAAACTGCTCTATGACGACATTCTCACTGATGTTAAAGTGTTGGCTTTTGGAAAATAACCTTGTGTATTGATGGTAACAAATATGACGGTCTCCTTGATTGTATAGCTCCTCGATATCTGCTGTATTTACGATATTTTGCTCTTTCTTACATTGTCTATATGATGGTCTCCTATATTGTATATCTAATTGATAGCTGCGGGTATCTTCAAAATTATTTAAGTGCTACTATTATATTAGGTCTATCCTCACTGTAAAAAAACTAAAGTAATGTTTTTTTTTTTTTTTTATATTTCAATTTGTTTAATACTTGCTGATATTTTTATAATATTATTTAAGTCGATACAATGTAATTGGAGTCTAATATCTCTATAACAAAACTGTTGGGCTGTTTTCATATTTTTTTCAACTTGTGTACATTGATCACAACAGATATTGTTATATTATTGCGTTATATTATATGATGATTGTTATTTATTGTTGTATTATATAATATTGTTGAATTAAACTCCGGCTGACAGGCTACTTGCAGTGGCTTAGCGGCTACAAGTACCCATTGTATGTAATTAATATTTTATAAAAAAAAAAAGTTCAATAGGCATTTCTTCCTTCAACATATTTTTGACTTTATTTTTTCTGGTTATGTGCACCGTAAGAAGATCACACCTATTAGATTATAAATTAATGTACCGTGTTTGAAGGTTAAGATTTTAGACGGTAACAGTTGTAATACAAAGATTAATTTAATTATTTATTCTTAAATTTAATTATGAAAACAAAAACATTAGCCACCCATCTCACTAGGACAATCCTGTGTTGAGATGAGCGGCTTCACAATTTAATAATAATCAGTAAATTTCAATAAGCAAACAACAATACATGAAATTTTTTTTATTAAATATTAATAAGTAGACAATAGTAAATAAATAATATTATTATAGAAATATTATTAAAGAAAAATAGAAGACTCCAAAACGAACTAAGCCAATAAATGTGTTGGTGCTAGAGAATCCCGTTGGCGCTAAACTAGGTTTCGATGAGTCACAGGATGTTTTTTTTTAATCTTTAAAGCTTAAAAAACATTAGCCGATCGGTTGAACATTGAAATCAAGGCTGCCAGTAAACGAGTACTGACAAAAGAAGTGTCAGACGTTGAAGATCGATCCTAAAATCGAGAAGCCTTAAAGTCTTATAGCCGCGGCGTCAAATTACAAAATGAGAATTAACATACCTTCTGTCACTTCCGCGACACAGTTCCAGCTACAAAAAAACCTAAGCAGGAAGTGGTAGCATTGTGTTTTGTCGCAGAGAAAGGTCTTGCACTAAGCCCGTAAAAGTTTTGATGGTGTAAAGAAACTAATGCTCAAAACCGCAAAATTTCTCGCCGACCGACACCGAACTCACAACAAGATCAAATCACAAGGCAAAGAACGATTTCTAATAATGAAAAACATTAAAGGAAGTTACGAAAGATTTGAAAATTTGATTGACTCGACTCAAATTGATTCGGCGAGTGGATGAACATTGTACTTAATCGTAATGCCGCGAAGATTAGAATAATAACAATTATTGCGTTGGATTTCGTCAATGGACAGGAAATTATATTCACATACATTCACGATAATAACACGGGTCATGTGAATAATCTAAACTAGTAATTGCCCCGCAATTTATTACAGAGCGAGGAGTTATATTAAATTGCAGACACAGGTGTATACAACTTCATAATTACGTTATACAGGCTCGGAATCCACACTTGTTCGATTATTATTAAATTTCTTACCTTCGAATACGAAAATTACGATGCTGAAAATGATACGTTGGCAAATTCGGTTTTGCGTTTTCGCTCCTGGTGAATAAATCCTCCAAGAAAGGCAAATTAAGTGGTGTCGGAGCATTCGACCAAAATTTAGTTGTATGCAAATGTAACGATTATTATTATCTATGTTAATTCCAGCTTGCGATACTTCTGCCGAACAGTTTCGCTGATTCCAATGACAAATCGGATTTGTATAAAAACGCCAATCATCTGTCGTGTTTTTGCAAAGGTGTGTATGAGAATTTAAATGCCTACAAGAAACACAGATGCCCGGGTCATCAATATGCACAGATCATCGAAGATGGCCTCTTTGATGATAAAATAAGAAATTTTACAACGAATGGAAAAAAATGGAAAGTGACTGCCATAATCGGTCAAGATTGACGGCGTCGAGAGGGAAAAGTGGACGGATCATAATGTAGAATACGAAAGATTATTGTCACAGAAAATGTTAAGCCATTATATGAGACAGTATGGACGAGTTGATGGATGTAAGTAGGTTGGAGGTGTTCCGTCATAGTCACTGGTGACTGCACGGTAGGTGTGTGAGAAAACTGAGCTAGGCTTCACACTTGTATCGGAGCAGTGTCCATTTCACGGACAAAAACTTTTGCATTGTAATCTAAGTGTTCATATGAAGAGTGAACATGACAGATAACTCGAGATTAGTATGATATCCAATTATAATCGTTATTTTCTCTCACAGGTGGCGGGCGTATTGTAACATTAAGAAAAACCACTTAGTACTACCACAACATAATCACGAACAATGATTATCACCGAAAAAGAACACATTTCACTCCAGAGAGCATGCCAACTTCGCGCTCGAAGAATAGGTTCTTAGAAGTAGGAACTGGTTGTTACATACCTGTAATTGAATTAAGAAAGTAATCGGTACAAATCTAGCGTAAAGAAACCAGTAAAATAAATTCAAAAGAGGCTCGATCGAAACTACCGGCTACCACAGGCACAACTTCTAATTCTAACCCGCAGCGCATTTCCATAAAAGGAGGCTGAACTGCAAATATGCGGTAGGAGAGTTCCTACGCGATGTCTTTCACTAGCGGCAGTAAAAAGTGTCCCACTTTTCGTACTGCCTGAAAGTGATACGATGATAAATTTGTTTATCGACAGTTGAGATAAATGATGATCCGTCGGAACGGCGTCAACGCGCCACAGTCGCCCGAGTAATCCATCAAAAGTCCCAATAATTTATCCTCGGGTATTCTGCACGCCTGGTACCTGGTAGGTAGATCTATGATTAATTCAGATATCAAAAAACCGATAAGAAATTTAATGAATTTATTAACAACCGAAACAAATTAACGACCAGTCAAATAAGGAGAAACTTTTGAGGGTACGCTAGCAAAACTAAAAATAAATTATTATTAAACTGGTTCCGAATAACAAAAAAAAACGTTCAAAATAACAAGTGTCTTAGAAAAGTTAACCTGGAACACGTTTGGGTACAATACAAAAAATAGTCTGCGGTCTAATAACAAAACATACTTTATAAATGGCGTTTGAAATAATGTGAACAAGTGTGCGCAATCATCGTAAATTTATTATTTGAAATTGCTCCTTCATTGTCCCATAGAAGGTCGAGTCTAGTGTATTTCGTTTATCATTGAGAATCAAATTCCGAATCATCGTTCAGAATTAAATTTGAGAAATATTGCACAATCCAATGGGCTTTTGGAAATGGAATAGAGTCAGGCCAATCTGGCTGCCCAAATCATTTAAATATGAACGATGTTTTCCAGTTGCCCAAAACGGGATGTGTGCAACAGCCAACAACTGTACCACAATCCACAACACGGCAGATGTTGAGCAACAAGAGCGTCTGTTATGGATACATGCTACTCGTGACGCAATATCATTTCGACATCTTCACCTTAAAAACACTCATGTTAATGAAACAATTACACAAAATGATTCGTACGATACAAACTAACAAGCAAAACAACCCAAAACATGACATGACGTTGTGTTGTTCAAATTTTTGGGGGATTGAGTCTGTTCCATAGATCACAGCACTGAATATACTGCGAGGATTGTGACACGCTGTCATTACTATATTTAAAAAAATTAATGTAAACAAATTTAATAATGTTATTATTAAGCTCCGGTGGTATTTTTAGTTTTTATTATTGTGACAGCTGTTTCGGCGTTCAAGGCCAGGACAGTTTGAAACGGGGCAGTTTGAAAATGACTTTAAACGCCGAAACAGCTGTCACAATATTAAAAACTAAAATACTTGCAGAACTTAACAATAACATTATTGAATTTGAAAAAAAAATCCAGATGTATTTAAAAATGCAAATTGTACAAACGTCTTCAGAGCTGCGCACTGACGTCAGAATCAATAGACTTGCTCTTAGTACGATTTCGACGGCTGGAGGCAAAGGTCACGTAACACCTATTTTGGCACCACCCTTGGTTCACTGCTGTCCACGTTTGTTTCGCGTGATTTTAACTGCGGTAAGCAAATTACAAAACATTTATAAAAAGAGTCAAACTAAATACTCTTACAAAATATTCGACTTTTATAAACAAACCGAACCTTTTAACTTAGTTGCTGTTTTTTTTTTTACTTAAATTGGTGGCACTAGGCGAGCTAGGCGCTCGCCCCCCGCTCATCTTATTTCGGTTTCTGACCCTTGCGTGTTAGGGCATCTCTATGTATTATTTGCTCTGCAGAGCTGCGTTACAAACGTGTAAATGAATTTGCATAAAATTGCACAAGGTTAATCAAATGTGTGCTCTGTACCATCGTCATTTAGTTTAGAGTCAGATAGACACCCAAGACTGAGAGATTTCATGGGTAACATTAATCAATACTGAAAGTCAAAGATGGCATAACAGAATCGCGAATCAATGACGTTTTATCGCGTCATAAATAAAATCCGTTGAATTCCTCTGTCAAGCGGGCCATTATAATGCAGTATTCAGCATTCTACACGCCACATGAATAACACAGCGCAACCGCAAACTTGATTGGGAAAACTTGAAAAGTACCGTACGGATTTTTGTCTTCTGGAGCAATCCCATTGAAAACCGACCATTTTACCTACATCTGTCGGTCTGCAGCCACGGCAGTAGACAGTCAAGTAATAACGTCCAACCAAAAAGGAGAGGAGCTGGTGTATTGGATAACAAGTCGAAAATTTCAGAAAGTTAGAGACCAGACCTTTTGATGAATGCCAGATCGTGTCAAGGGTTATTCTTAAATAAAATTCTTACTTTGGAACCATATGTAATCCACCTATGTTGAAAGAGGTAAACTAATGCATTCCTAACAAGTACACTTGTGGGAGATCCCATGCACTATTTTATGCTCCGAAAGTGAGAACTTCTGTGTTTAACAGAACGCGTCAATCAGCAGAGCGACTCACCTACTCAACGATGCTGCATTGACTTTGGCGACTTGGCAATTTGGCGACTATTTTCTGACCCATGTTACAAAATAGTAATAAAACTGCCCTCATGACTTTTTATAATTTTCCTATCAACCTTTCACTTCTTGCATGTTTGATACATATTATAGTCTTCAGTATTGTTTAAATCATAAATATACAAATGTTTTCTTAAATGTGCTATTTGTTATTCCTAATACTTGTCTATGTATATTTATTATTCCTAATACTTGTCTATGTATATTTATTATTCCTAATACTTCTCTATGTATATTTATTATTCCTAATACTTGTCTATGTATATTTATTATTCCTAATACTTCTCTATGTATATTTATTATTCCTAATACTTGTCTATGTAAATTTATTATTCCCAATACTTGTCTATGTATATTTATTATTCTTAATACTTGTCTATCTATATTTATTATTCCTAATACATAGACATGTATACTTATTACCATTTCTCATTTATTGCAATGTTTTTTTAATCTGTGTAATATATTAGTGTACAACTGGTTTATGTAGACTATAAAAAAAAGATTTATGTAAAGGTACTTAAGTTAAAGTTTCTTTTTAAATTAAGTTTCAATACATTTTTTTTTAAATTTAGTTAATTACAAAGCTAATTCTCACTAGGGGTTCCTGTACTGAGGCGGACTAGGTTTTATTTGAAAACTGAACTTTGCTTTTAAGCTCTTAAGAAGTTCTTTTCAAGATGCTGGATAACTCTTTCTCTTTGATTTCTTACAGCCAGGTTTTAATCTGATTTTTTAAATTATTTGCCTTTTATGTTATTATTTTTTTTAAATGAAAGTGATGTTTTACAATCGTATTTCATATAGAATTTATTAGAAAAAGGAAAAATCCAAACAAATTCATAAATATGTAGATAACATAGCGATGCAAATTTGTAAAATAAATATTTAATGACTATTAAAAAGTGAATCACCAAAGAGGGTACTATTTCATAAACCTGCATGACGGGGGAGTTGGGAGGATTATGTTTAGCGATTGCGCAGTATTTGATACTAGGAACTGGAGGAATATAGCAGGAGATCAGCAGGAGTGAAGAAGCTTCCCGGAGACAAGAATCTCCAAGGCTTATAGCAGCAATGATGTATTTTATAGCAAATGATGTGTACCCGGCTTTGCAAGGGATTATTATTTTTTTGGAATAAAGTTATGAAGTTGTGAATTCTTGCGTGTCGTTTGGGTGCCATAATTGATTTGAAAGCGAAAGAAACATTAATTTGAAAATTTTATTTCATTCCAAACATTATATTTTTTCAAAATATATCTAAATAATAAAGTTCTTGAGTAGGTACCTACTTGTGTTTTCCACTTTGAAAATAGTCTACTCAAACAAACCTTCTTTTGAATATATGTAATCTGTTGATAACAAGAGTGATATATCTATGGGCTAACCTCAATAGAACATGGGGGGGTTCAATGTTTTTCATAGTAATTTTAAAACGTTATAGCAAGAGTTTTACATATTTCATTTAATTCAAAGTACCTTTTAAACCTTCCCGGCATTAATAAGAACAAACTGTACTATTTTCAGCGAAACCGGTGTAGCAATTTTCGAGAAAATCGAGGACATACAGACAGACAAACACAATTTTTTATATATTCAAAGACAAGCATTTCGCCTGTTAAACAATTATTTAAAATTATTATATAAACACATACATTCATTTGTCTTAAACCACTTCAATTTAATAAAATGATCGACGGGTTTCGGAAGTACCCTTCATTCGTCAGGACTATGTTAAAACTAACCTAAGAAACAAAATAATGACATACATACATGAATATTTAGGTGTTTAAGTGGGAGGTGACCAAAGGGGAGGATTCTTTAAAATTGTGTAAAAAAATTTACGTGAAATTAATTTAAAAAATACAGTAGCTTTACTATCCGGCTTTGCCCGAGATTTCAATTGAAAATATGGTACAAATAATATTCCCAGGAGTGCATACGTTGTCCGTATTCGTACGTACTACGCCTTACCCATAAACGATTGGCCCGGCGTAAAAACTGGTATAAGAAGTGGGTCACCCGCACGCGGCACTGGGTTGGCTGGTAGGTTTGTCGTCCCTGCTTTTGGCGGAATTTGTTACCCCGTTAGGCCTTGTCCTTATCACCTCGGATGCCTCTCCCGACGCTGAAATATTTGGCTCAATTTCACGCCACGCAATAAAAAGGACCGAAAACAATATGAAAATTAATGCGTCTTTTTAACGTATATTCCAAGATACATTAATACGGTCTGCCATTTTATTTTTTGCAGACGAAAAATGAGGGCGCTGCGATCGTTTAAAGCGTTTTAAATGACAATACCAAGATGGCTCATAGGAAGACACATAAATATAAACAATTCTTTTTTTATAAAATACAGATATACATACTATTACCATGCAGAAATCAGTTTGTCTGAAGCAGCAAACATCGGAACGGTGAGATCTAGCGTCATAATATTTAGACAGTTAAAGTTGGTGTCTGAAATCTCTCAGTTAACCATTCTTTTTTCAGCTAGCAAAGTCATTTCATTCGTGAGTTATGATGGTGTAAAATGCTGCCAAAAAGACAAGAAAATATATTATTGTTTCATTGTCTTCTCTATATATGAAAATGAATATTTGTCTGTGTGTCCTCGATTTTCTCGAAAATTACAGACCGGTTTCGCTAAAAATAGCACAGTTTGTTCTTATTTATGCCGGGAAGGTTCAGAGAGTAGTTTGAATGAAATCTAATATGTAAAACTGTTGCTATAACGTTTTAAAATTAGTATGAAAAACATTGAACATTCTTTTAGGTTAGCCCATAGATACACCACTCTGGTTAGCCACAGATTACATATTCTAAAGAAGAAGGTTTGTTTGGGTAAAATATTTTGAAAAATGTAAAACACAAGTAGGTACTTACTTAAGAACTTTACCATTTAGACATATTTTGAAAAAAAAAAAATATTTGGAACGAAATAAAATTTTCAAATGAATGTTTCATTGTTTAGAGATAGTTACTTTCGCTGTCAAATCAATTATGGCACCCAAACGACAAGCAAGAACTCACAACTTCATAACTTAAAAAAAAAAAAAAAAACCCCGAGCAAGAAAAAAATTTATAAAAATATTTAGGTAACTACGACAAATATGCATATTAATTTGAAACCGTGCATCAGTATCTCCCAGTGGATTGGGTGGAATCTAGGAGTGTTTCTGATATCAAATTCCGTTGGTGAGATTGTGCAAGATATCGTGGCTTCTGTTAGAAATAAAATGAACAAAATCTTATTAATAAAAATCACTGAGGCAATACGTGCATAAAAAAAGAATTCCGTGGAGTTCGTTGCAGTGAACTCTCGAGATTTGATGAACGTTGGGAAATCTCGAAGGCAGCAACTACACACAATGTAAATATTTTGTGTGGGAAACAACTTAATAATATTAATAAAAAACTCGAAATGAATAAGAAATCGCCAAAGTTGAATAACATTCAAAGGATATATACGAGTGTGTTCAAAAGAAAATGTGAATTTTGACTTTTCGCGGGCTGTGTACATTCGATTATCGATTTTTTTTTTGTTATGTTGGTACGCATATGCTTATCATATGTTAGCATTATCAGCCATTTTGGATCAGTGGTTTGTTTTTGACAACTGGAAAGGTTAGTCACGTTTTTGTGTGTTCTTCGATTTTTTACTTTAGGTTCGTTTTCTGAGGCATCATCAGTCCGATTGAAGTGAAATTTTAGATTTACTTTATTTTCTATGTCCTCGTCAGCTTTTCTTCAAAAAATCAAAAAAATTGATTCTTTAAAAAAAATTTGTTAATAATTGTTAATCCTATGGTGGAATTGCCTAGTTTTGGTCGGAACTTGATAGCCGTTCTCTGGGGCATCATCAGTCCGATTGAAGTGAAATTTTAGATTTGCTTTGTTTTCTATGTCCTTATCAGCATTTCTTCAAAAAAATAAAAAAAAAATCGATGTTTTTCGATTTTTTACAAAAATTTTTTTTAGTAAAAAACCGAAGAAAAAACAAAACGTGACTAACCTTTCCAGTTGTCAAAAACAAACCACTGATCCAAAATGGCTGATAATGCTAACATATGACAAACATATGTGTACCAACATAACAAAAAAAACGATAATCGAATGTACACAGCCCGCGAAGATTCAAAATTCACCTTTTCTTTTGAACACACCGAGGTGTGTTCAAAAGAAAAGGTGAAAAATAATTTGGAGTAAAATTTAAAAAAAATCTTCCTTTGAATATTACTATTCCAGAAATAGTGACGTATTGGGGGTCCGCACATGTGTACAGAATGATATGTTTTATATTAAAATTCTCGCAGCGGAAATTAACAAGGGCTCCATCTTAAGTGACTTCTCTTTTTTAAACATTAGACTTTTGTCTATAACCGGATGAAAAAAAATTGCAAAGTGGAAACGTTAAGCCTTTCAATCTTAGTTTTCAAAAGGAATCTATATATATAAAAATTAATGTAAGTTTGTTTGTTTGTCCTCGACATTCTCGTAAATCACTGGACCGGTTTCGCTGAAAATAGCACAGTTTGTTTTTATTAGTGCCGGGAAGGTTTAAAAAGTAGTTTGAATGAAATACAATATGTAAAATTGTTGCTATAACGTTTTAAAATTAGTATTTAGGTTAGCCCATAGATATAACACTCTGGTTAGCCACAGATTGAATATTCAAAAGAAGAAGGTTTTTAAGGTAGAATATTTTCAAAATGGAAAACACGAATAGGTACCTACTTAAGAACTTTATGATTTAGATACATTTTGAAAAAAAATAAACGTTTGGAATGAAATAAAATATTGAAATGAATGCATCTTTATTTGAAGATAGTTACTTTTGCTGTCAAATCAATTATTGTACCCGAGCAAGGCCGGGTACACATCAGCTAGTATTAAATAAAATTTAGGTATTGGAGCTGTATTTTATTAACTTTCAAATGTTTAAATAAATCAAGTGAACAAAAATAAGTCGCTTAAGAACACAATATATAGTAAGTTGTAAGTATTGAACACAATTACGAAAACGTAATTTATTGAAACCAAAGCGCAAGTCAAAACTGCAAAATGAAAGGATTTGCAAACTCATGCATAAGCTATGTAGCTTATTACGTATGTAACAATCCAGCAAATTACTTTGCAGATTAAAGAATATAAAGTTGCATATATGCCAAAATAAGAATTATAATAAATTATAGGAATCTCAGATATAACAGAAGAAACCTTCAAAGATTGAATTTGACAACATATCATTACAAGATAACGTATCTCCTTGTAGATCGGAAGAATCCGGTGAACGCTCACGGTTTCCATACAATAATCGTTGCCCCATATTCCGAATCTGTCCTCGGTCAACCAGTTGCAGTAATTGCTTGAGGAAGGACGGCATCCAGGCCACAGAGCTCTCCCCTGAAGGAGGCCCATAACCAGTTTTTTGGACCCCGGATTGAATGGATAGAACATGGAATGAATACCGCTTCACGCCCGATCGGCGACCCACGCAGTTTATAGCCAACGGAACCTCCGATATAAGAGACCGTGTATTATTACACGAGTGGATGTTTATAGACTCCGCAGTACGCGAGGTTCACGATGTCGTCGGAATATCACGGAAAGTAGGATGGAAAGATAGCCCTTAGAAACGGGAAGTAGTGGAACACTATAAATTGCACACAGTCGTAAACTGTAACTACTGTAGTATTTAAGATTAATGTTGAAAGATATTGTGAGAAGAAAAATAAAATAAGCATATAAATTATAAAAAAGTAATGAAATTGATGATAGGACCAGACAAATCAAATAGCTAAAGGGTTTAAAAAATGATGAAATTGCATTGAATATACTAAGACTAGAAAAACCAAAAGAAATAGAGAACACGAAGCTACCAGGAAAGCTCATGCAAACATACCAAGACTTGTTAAATACTTGTACTAAAAGAAATATGGAACATGAAGCTACTACTGCTACTGGGAAAGCTCGTGTAAACATAAAATGAATTATTTAATTATTGAAGAAGATAATGTTAACATAACCCAAATGAAACATGAAACCGAAAAACCAACAGAAAATAAAAAGATATCAGTCGCATCTGGGACTCGAACCCAGGACCTCTGTCTTTCCGAAAAATAGAGGATGATACTGTCAAAGTATTGAATTTGAAATATGATATCGACGAAGATGATATAAACTGAGCTGGTCTCATTAGCTAAGTTGGTAAAGCGGTTGTCCCGCAAAGACAGAGGTCCTGGGTTCGAGTCCCAGATGCGACTGATATTTTTTTTATTTCCTGTTGTTTTCTTCGGTTCCGTGTTTCATTTAGATTATGTTAAAATTATCTTTTTCAATGATTAAACCATTTATTTTATGTTTACACGAGCTTTCCCAATAGCAGTAGTTAAATTAAATTACTTGTTAAAATGAGTTTTTTAAACTATAAAATAATTAAAAAATATATATATCTTAAAAAAATTAAAAATAATATGAATGGTTAAATGATAAAGAGAATATGATGCTGTCGGGAAAGCTTATGTACACATATCGTGAGTGGTTAAATGTAAAAAAATAGAGAACACGAAGCTACTAGGAAAGTGAAGAAACTCATGTGAAGCAACCAAATAACCGGTCAGTAGAATTCCGCAATATTTAGCAATGTTAAGGTTTCATTGATGATTAGGGAATTACAACTTTATTAAAGATTGATTTCAATGTTTAGGTGCTGTGTATTTATGCATGAACCAATAGTTTAGTGAGCCAATGCGTGGACTTGTGGGAAATGGATCATTTTTTCTGTTTCTCAAGATCTTATTGCATTCGGTCACATGGCATTGAATTTCAATAAAAATACGTATTCAAATTCTTCAACAACTCGGAATCGGACGTTAGCTCATGAAAGAAACCAGTTGAACATGTTTCTAATAACGGTTTAATGATCAATTTACTATTATGATCAAACCGAGCGTTTTAAAAATCCATTGCCAACGATATGTCATTAACGACAGGAAATTCACAATTACTATTGAATAAATTTTCGAATAAAAACGTTCATTGAGTTGTCGTTTTTTTAAACATCCAATTTGGCAAAATCACGAGAAAATAATGCACGGTTTGAATTGGGACGATTGGGTGTTAATTCATAATTAATTATTAAGTCGAGATTCGATAATTCGTGACTCGATTAACCGTGGCGGTAACACTTCTCACGTAATAAAGAGGCAAGAACACAACACACCTTGCCACAGAAATCTCGACCCATAATGACCCATTCGTGATGCGATGAACTACTTTAAACCGAATTAAAGGATTTTAAAAAAAAACAAGGCCAAAATCAATGTCTGTTAGATCACTAATAATAATTGACCACTGATCGATGAAAAAACGTTGGAAAGAATATAAAAAATAATTCGACAAATGCTAGCGGAAACAACTGTAAAATGGAAGTACAAAATACGATTCAAAATACGTGGACTTAAAACGTAGCAAATAAGGACAAATAAAATGTATTAGAAATATCGACACAACGAAAATATCTCAGAATAGCTCAGGGATTTGATTCCGGTTCTTTTTAATGATTGTATTGTCCTTATCCTTAGGTTTAAACACTCCAACCCTAAGAATAATGAATTATCTTAAAAAAGAACCGGATTCAGGCCCCTAGTAAGGAAACATGATTGATAAATAAAAAGTAGTTTAAAATAGTGCTATTTTGTTTACCAATCTTTGTCATCTACCTTATCTTTTCTCTACTACAATTTACTGCCTCAAAACATGGATCACGGTTGTCATCACTGACGTCAGAATTAATAGACTTCCCTAGGTATGATTTCGACGGCTGGAGACAAGTCACGTGACACCATTTTGGCACCAGCTTACTTCACCGCAGTCCACGTTTGTTTCGCGTGATTTTGACTGCGGTAAGCAAATTACAAAACATTTATAAAAAGGGTGAAACTAAATACTCTAACAAAATATTCCGTTTTAGTAAACAAGTCGAACATTTTTAGGTAGTTGCTGTTTTACTCAAATCGGCGGTACGTCTAGCTCGCCCCCCACCCCTCTTAATTTGGTTCCATCCCCTTGCATGTTAGGGCATTTCTATGTATTATTTGCTCCGTGGCACCAACAGTTAAACGTCTTTGACAAATCGTTTGTTTTATTAAACTCTGGTATGGCCTACATAGTTTTCTAAGCGTGATTCCGTCGGCTTTACCGTATGAACTACGACATTCATCATACCAACCACATTCGTATAACGATAAATTACAGCCAAAATACGATTACACGATACCGAACCGATCAGAATAAATCTGCCAAATGTGCTGAATAAATTTGCGCGATGTAAAGTTCATGGTTTTATTGTTTTGCATATTTTTTTTGCATCGAATAGAATGTTTGAAACGGTGACTTCATCGGGATAAATATTATAGAAAGGTATATGTATTAGTATCACAATGAAAGTAAACTGAATGAAACATGTATTACCTGCCAATCATCAATTGAAGGAGACTAATTTGATTATTATTCTTTTATAAAGAAAACTCAATGAAATATGTACGTGAAGTCGATTAATAATGGAGGTTAAACTGGGTCACGACTTAATCTTATGTAAATTAAATCATTTGTAAAACGCGAAGCAATTTGAGAGCAAGAAAGGAAATTAAGAATAATTATTAACGCTACTGGTTTTAGTACGCAATTTATTACTTGATTCCCTTATTAACTAACACCTTTATCCCACGTCACTCATCCTCTCCGAATACAATAGGAATTATTAAGTGTTTTTGTGTTCATTCGTAGAACTCCATTTAATTAAATTTAATAAGGTTATTATTAAGTTCTGCAAGTATTTTAGTTTTTATTTTATTTATTATTGTGACGACTGTTTCGGCGTTCAAGCCCATTTTCAAACTGTGTTTAGGCCACGTTGAGACGGCTTATTTATATGATTCTATTTACCCCCACCCAATTTCAATTTTTATGGTGCCTAAAATGATTTATTACCGGTGAAACCGATTTACTGAGAAAACAATTGTGATAATGGATTCTCCATTATGTGAGGTACTATTATTAAATTTGATTCACATTAAATTTAAGAAAAGAAGAACAGGAATAGTAATCATAATAATACTTGTCAAATATCGTCTTAAGAGCGCTTTACAAGGATAGAAAAAAACATATCGACTGTAAATAGGTCAAAAATTAATACTTCACAGGAGATGATAAAAATTAACATGTTACTACTAATTCAAATTTAAAACAATAAATAACACTATTTCTATAGCGCAGTTCTATGATATATCACATCAAGTTACTTAAAGTAGTTTAACTACCCGGTTTCGCTTGAGGTTTGATTTGAAACTATGGTATAAACAATAAACGAAGATTTTTGCAAACATGTTAATAATACTTTTTTTTTTAAATAATTTAAAATCATTAAAGAAGATAGGTGATATTAACAAATCGCAATAAGACATGACACAGAAAATAAAAAGGTAACGATCACAACTGCGACTCGAACCCAGATCCTCAGTCTTACCGGGACAACACTCCACAATTGAGCCATTGAGACCTCATTATCATCGTTATTTGAATCAATCTCATATTTGAATTTGAGAATAATTATAAATCAATTAAATCCCCATATTTTTTATAGTTATCTTGTTGTATGATTGCATAGTTCTACCCGAATTTACGAGGAAACTAGATAGTGTCTCGGATATGCCTACCGGAGTTTATTTATATGGGATGTCTATATTAAACGCTCTATAAGTGTAAATCGCGTGAGATTTGTTAACCCTTTAGGTGCCACGTGTATTTTTTTACAATGCTGGAGAAGTGTCGAAATCCATGAATATATATTTATTTTTATTTTGATTGCTTTTATTTTTAGACGCATGTTTCATTAATGTGGCGTAATTTTAGAACCGTGGGTGACGCGTGACGAATTTTATGGCTGGAGCCACGAGTATATATCGTTCTGTGGCACTCAAGTACAATAATGTATCGGAACGATATATCGTTCGGTGGCACCTTAAGGGTTTAATATTATCTTCATCAATGATTTAACAATATTACAGTGAAATTTTTAAGCTTTAATAAGTTATTCCAACAAATTTAATAAAAAAATGTGTTTAAAGTACTTACAATAACACTTATTACTGCCAGCAGTTTGTAGTTTTTACGCACGGTAATCTGAAACAAAAAATAAAGACATTGTTATTATTACGAACAATAATAATTATTAAAACTTGTGCACAGTCAAATAAAAATGGACGGCAGTGTACTAGGCTGGTGTCAAAATGGGTGTCACGTGATCTTTGTCTCCAGCCATTGAAATTGTACGTTAAAGCAAGTCTATTCATTCTAACCTCAGTAGAAGGTGTATAACGTGGTACAAGCGTGCTGGCATTAGGTTCATGTCAGCGGCGACATGTGAAAGAAATATGTATTTATTTTGTTTGTTTTTAGTGGAAATTTTTTTTTTTTGTATAACTAACATTTACAGTATTTTTTATAAGTTTCTTAGAGGACTTGAGCTTTAAACTTAAAAAAACAACTTATTCCATTTCATATTCCGTATGTACACCTGTCAATAAATAATTTATCTCAATATTTAAAAGTATTAAGTGCAATTTTTTTTTCTTCTAAAATATTTGAATTAGCGCCATCTGTGAACGCGTATCATAATTCGTCTAACCTTAAAACCTGTCGGGTTCGTCATAATACGCCCTGTATATAGATTTTTAAATGAATATCAGCAAATGTAAGTCAGTAGTAAAAAAAGTGTACATTTAACGAGAATTAAATGATTATTGGTGGCCATTGATCAAAATGCATTTTCCAATGCCCGATGACGTGAAAATAATTATTAGAGTCAGCTACTCCTGTTGTCGTAGTGTCTTCATTTTGTTATTATTAATTGATGATGAATTTTTGATACAGGGATCTCTTGAGATCATTCAGCCGAGGAAATCCGACCCACTGCCTCTAGATATTGTTGTGGGAGATCCAATAACGGTTATGCAAGAGTTGAACACACTGCGGCGCAGTAGGTGAACGGACTCTATCAACAAAAGAGTACGTATCACTACTTAACTATAACATTATATTAATGACTTAAGATATTATATTTTCTTAAAAAGATTTTTTTTTTATATATATACCATATATTGAATAGTACAGATATAATAGCTAATTACAAAAAAAAAATTATTTAACAAAAAGTGCCCAACTCAATAGAGAAAGATTTCTAGTGTTTGAGTTCGGGAGCACCGCCATCTAGCGACGGTAGCGAATAGATAAAAGTAATAGAAATAAAGTACATCAAGAATGTAATATAGATAAAGTTTGTGTTGTTGTGCATGATAGTTAGAAGACTAAAAGCATGTGATACTAGAAATGCAACAATAAGGCGCATACAAGATATAAATATAGTACATTCATATTTCGAAAGACCTTATCGATATAATTACTTTGTGGTTTGACATTTTATGAAATAAAACAAACACTTTGTTTTAAACCATTGATTTATTTTCAAATTATCAAAAACCAGTTTCCCTTATCCCAAGCTTCGTTGGGGTAAAATTAAAAACTAAACAAAAATACATGGAGTGAGCGTATATATATATGTGTGAGATATACAAAATATAATTAGACAGAGACAAAATATAAAACGAAACAATGAAACAGTGAGATAGATATATTGCATATAATTTCTTTTTAATCCCTCCCTCCTTTTTTATGTTTTTATTTTACAGTAACTTCTTTCACATGAGACAATGTATGAATGTGAAAGAATCAAGAAGTGTATGCCAAGATCGAGTTGTTTGGCGGTCCGTCCCCTCTGCCTACCCCTGCGGAAAAATTGCGTGATGATTAGTTAGTTAGTTAACCATTAACAGTACCGTTTAATTGACAAGTATATAAAAAGGTGATAGTTGAATGTGTCAAATTATACTGTCTGGTTGTCTCTTGATACAAATCGTGCATCAGGAAAAATTAAGAAATGTTGAAAGAAATTATTGTTAATCTGGACTTACCAAGTACAGTTCTTGCATTAGTTGTGTAGGTATGGCATAACGAAATCTAGGTTCTATATTACTATTGTAAAAGTAATTGTACTGTAACCAGATGATAACAGTATGTAACGCCAAGAATTAGACACGACGAAGCCGAACAAAAGACGGCCAGGCTTTAGATTAGATTAATTTAGAATTACAAAGAATTTTAGAACGTCCGTCTACGCCCAGTTGTTGCGTAATCTAAACGGACTTTAGTGTTATATAATTATAGACACATAAAGAATAAAAAATATTATATTTTCTGAGAAACTGGGGTTAGATTAGAGGTCAATCGACTATAAAATAACTGGAACTAATCGAATACATTTCATGGTTTTAAGTGCATATTTTCCAACTTTTTAGAGTATATACAGGTTGTTCCACAAGTCATTCATCAAACGGGGTCTTCGGACAGTCATGTCCATGAATGGTTCAGTTACCTAATAAACGAATAATTTTATTATTCGTAAATGTAAATAATTATTATCAAAAAATCTCAAATAAAATCACGTTTCAAATAAGCACCTACTCTTCTTTTGTCAATAACCTTCTAATGTATATAATATCAATGACAAATAGGATTTAAACAGTAACTCCAATGTCATGCAATGTGCAGTGTTTTCTAATATATGTGTCCTGTTCGTGCAAAGTCATATCATCTCAGCTCAAAACATTGTAATTTAATTAAGTTTTAATCTGGAGTGACCTTCCAGGTAAGTATGTTTTCTGTATATGTACATAATAAGATAAACCATAGCAAGTAGTATTTGTACAACGCCCTTGAGGTGATTTTTCACAAAAACGGCGCTATATAAATCGTCCAAGTATTATTATTATTATTATTAATAGGGGTGGTTATTTACAATCAAAATGACCAAACATGTGGTGATCTAAATCTTAACCCTTTCAAAGTTATTCCAAATTTACATAATTTGGAATATTTGATTATTATTTGTTTATGAGGGGAGCTTTACTTCTGAAACATGTAGATATTAAAAACAGTAGTTTAAACAAAGTAAAACTTATTAATTTAATAACAGTTACTACAAAAATTTTAAATCCAAATTAATTCTGTTCAACAACAAGATTGCCCTCCCCACCGTCATGACCGTTGGCAAGTTGGTCCTGCAGGCCGGGAGGTAAAAAGTCTATGCTATCGGTGACGGAGAGAACAATTAGGAACAGAAATGAATGCTCTCCATGATAGCAGATTTTTCAAACCATCCACAAATCAGTTTGAATATCCTCTGCGACGTAGTTTGATTAGTGGAAACGTATGACAATTTTTTTATTATTTGTAAAATTGAAAAAAAAATGTCATCGAACAGGAAAATGACAACTATATTTTGAATTGAACAACTAATTTATCTTTTATTTTCAAAATTGTTAATGGTATTATAGAGAGCCCTGATATAGTTAGCTTAATTAAATTTAATATTCCAACTAGAACTACTCGATCTAAAATTTTATTCAATTGCAACAATAATTTCAGGATTAAGTCATTAAAAAATTCACTTGTACCTAGACTTCACTCAGAAGGTAATACCTTTTCAGACATAGTAGATATGTTCAACTGCTCTTAATACAAATACAAACGGACGATTATTGCATAAATCCTCAACAATTATTAAGATATGTGTGTAGATTATAAGCATCAGTGAATGTGAGGTATGTTTTGAATATTCGCCACTGTAGCTAAATATTTGGTATGGTACTTTATGTTACTGCTGTATTTGTTCGTGAGACAAATTAAATATTTAGTTGTTGTATTTCATGAAGGTTATCTATTTTATCTATGTACCTACTGTGATGTGTTTTGCACCTGTGTGACTATTGTAACTAACTAAATATGTAAAAGCCCATATAGGGCGTATATACGAGATATAATATAATAAATAAATACGTAATATAATAAATAAATAAATAAACACAGGAATCACTGTTTAAACTCAGTCGGATAGATATGTGCTGATACATCATCTATTGAGAAAAAAAACAAACTTCTAAATAGAAGAAAAAATAATCAAATTGAAAAAAATCAAGAGCGTTGTATAATTTTTTGTGTTGCATTTCTCTAAAAGGATAGCCAGCCTCAAGATTAAACAAATTAAACGCAAGGTTAAACTGTATTAAATAAATCGCTGTGCAATAAACGTTTTTATTATGTTTAATAACCCACGACATTCATCGCCTGTCCGATGTCCTCGAGTGTGACATTTGATCGGAGCGAAAAGAAATGATATTGCGTTACATTGAATTAAATAAGAATGAAATGCAAACGTACTCGTATAACGTATCGATCTCGTCCAACATTTCAGCGATATCTGGTGCATGACGCCTTGGATTGTATCACTGACGTCGGAATTGTCAGACTTGCCCTATGTACCATTACGACGACTGGAGGGAAAGATCACGTGACACCCATTTTGGCACAAGCTGCCGTCCACGTTTATTTCGCGTGATTTTGACTGCGGTAAGCGAATTACAAAACATTTATAAAAAGGGTCAAACAAAATATTCTGTTCTTATAAAGCGGAACCTACTTATTAGGTGTTTTTCTTAAATTGGCGACACGCCTAGCTTCCCCCCTTCTGTTTTCTTCTCATTTTTTTATATGAATACCGCACAAGAGTCCCAACTGCTCCAAGCCGTCTTGAGACAGTGGGACTATGGCATCCCCAATTGGGAAATGTTGTGAGGCTGAAGGTATTGGGGAGGGGAAGAGGAAGTTGGGGAAATACCTGGCTATTCAGATCTGGTCACCAAACACCGCTAAAAGCCATTTCAAGCAATGTTTTAATTCTGAATGGTGGTCTTTTATCAGGGCGATACTGAGAGTACCTTCCACTCTGGAACGTGCGCAAATATACTATATATTATTTTTAAATGAATTAATTATGAAACAGCACAAATTAATTAAATAAAATTTACTTGCGACTACGAACCCGCGACCTTCGGATTCGTAGTCGAGAGCCTTCTCCTCGACCACGGAGACCGTCTCATTGCGTCTTGGGGCATCTCCATGTATTATTTGCTCTGTGGATTGTATATTGTATTAGTTGTGATCACTACCGCACCGCTCTAAAGTTAGCAACGCGTACATTTTTACCCGATTTGTACACAAAAACATTTTTTTCCGTTAATCTGGATGCACATTAAAATTTTGTAATTATTTAATTTGATACATAAATGTATTGCGGAGGAATATCTCAAGTATGAAGTATGTTGGTTTTAGTACATTTACGGAGATATTTAAATAATAACTGTTAGAGACAATGTCAAATCAGTCGACGGCACCGGAAAGGAGAGGTTAACGGTGCATGACGCGTTGAATTGTACACTGCATTGGTTTCATTATACATTGATATGTTGTCCATTGCGAATGTTGTCTCGGCGTACTCGATAACCAGATCACCTTCAGGTCCGGAATTATATTAAAACAGAACCGCCTACCTCCATCTTAATATGGAATGGTATAATTCCTGCCACGAACGACAACTTTTGAATGCATTCAAATGCACCTCTAAATGGTCGATTAGTCCAATATCAGAACGTCTTTATGGCCTCGATGGTGGTGATAAACCTAAATTGATAATAAAGATAATTGAAACAAGGGAGATGGGCCATGATTCATGAAGCATTATTATAAGTATGAAAGCGCGCGCACAAAAGTGTCGCCAATAGCGTTCACCGATGCTACTGCAAATCGCATCTACCTACAGTGGCATCCCGCCTTTGTTTCCACCTACATACTAAACGTATTACTTTCATTAGCACCATCTTTGATAGTCCGTGTAGTTTGGTCGTAGCTCGACACGCTTCCATGCTATATATAGCATTGTTTCTATTATCTACGGTTATTTTTTTTAGCTTTTTCCGTTGATATTTCGCTTCCATGATAATTTTTTGTCATGAACTCCACATAGGTAGCCCTGAGGAAAATAATTTCCCTCAGGGCCTATGTCATCCATGTTGTAGGAGGGAAGAAACCGGAGGGAAGAAGAGGCCGGCAAATCGTTCCACAGCCGGGGTGTTAAAATGAAGAATGAGTTGTAGAAACGACCCGTTCTCATATTACAAAAGTCAACCGTGTACAAATATTGGTGTCTGTCGTGTTTTCCGACTATGCACCGGTACCGAAAGGATCAATGACGCTAGTTCCTCAGAACATCTTCCATTTAAATACCGGTAGTACAAGGAGAGCATTCGCACTCACTGCAATCCGTTTGTTAAGATATGTGAATTTATCAATCCGACCGCCCGTTTCTCCGCAGAGTCAAGGGTTTTTTCAGATATTTTCGGGCTTCAGACCAGAGGTTGCTGTCAAATTCAACAGTGGGGCGATTTGTACAGTCATCAGTTGTGTACTATTAAAGTATCTGCGGGCCCTGTTCAGTACCCCAGCTTTTGAGAGACTATTCGGCACGCCTTTGCAGTATAGTCATTAAAAAAAACTAATCTAAAAACCTAATAATCATTTTTATAACGCCTTTATAAAGTTTGGCGATTATCACTATGCTAAATAGGGTATTTCCACTGTTTTGAAATGAAATCATTGCCTAAAAAATTAAAGGGAAAAATTACGATAACGATGGCATTTTTATTATATTTTTATGTTTACGAATAAATTTTCCATAACGATTTAAAAAGTGTCATTTTTGATATGCCCCCAAAACGACATTTTCTTTTTTGTTCGTGAATATGGCGTTGTTGACGTCACGCCGACCAATGTCGGTGACAGCCGTCATACGAGCCAGTAACGTTATGTACAACATAATGTTGTAGCAAGTTCGAACCGTTTCGGAATGTGTGGTTTTAAATCGTTTTAAAAATCAATAATTATTAATGAAAATATTAATTTTTAGATTTTTACTGCGATTTATCAGTATTAGAAATATAAAATTTATATCTTCCACATATATTTAACGGTATCCGTCGTTTGTGAGAATACCGTATTGTTCGGTTGCCGACATTTCAGTAGCTTGTTTTTATAGGAACATAGAACCCTTACGGTCTTTGTCGATTATTGACGAATACGTGACTCTAAAGCCGAGTCTCCTTCGAACGTTTTTTTTAAACATTTTACAAAAAAAAACATACAAAAAACATCCGTTTTCATACACATTTCGTCTCCTGTTAAAATGTTTTCTTTTCGTTAAAAATAAAACATTTTGTGTAAACGACAAGATGAGTTCTAGAATTATCTTTTGAATATACTACATATTTTTATATGTTGGAGTAAAATATCATTGTTTTGTTTGTTTAAATAAAAAAAATAATAAAAAATTTATGTCAGTGAATGTAAAATTAACAAGAAATATTTTGTGATATACTGTTTAATGTAGTCACTGAATCCTGTGACAGAGACAACATGTCCTTTAAAAAGTTCTTATTATGAGGCCACATATACATAAGCAAACTTCTAATAATAATAGATTATTATCTCACTCAGTACACATAACCTAAAAAAAACCCGTACATCAGACGGGATGCATAGATAGACACGCACCATGCGGCGATTTAAAAAAATAAAACAATCCTTCCCCCCTTCACCCGCGACGGGAATGTTTTCCATCGGTGACGGAAGGCAAAAACATTGTGTTTGGTTTTTTTGTGTAAATGTTTTCAAAAAGACGTTAGAAGGAGACGCGGCTTAAAACCGACAAAACAGCGCAACAATAGAATACATAATGAATTTAAAACAACACTTTCATTTTTCTTATAATGGCGATGATTATAATAACGGTCGTGATTAACGATTCGCTGTAGATTCGCGGATCTTTGATTCTGCATTACGAGTATTATTAAATCAAGTAACTGTAGATTTGGTACCGAAAGGGATCATCAGTCATCTTCGCGTGTTCTTGTGTTAATACTGTGAATTGGAAATCTCGGAAGCTGGTAAGCTAATCGCAGACATTCAACAAAAAGTTTAATTTGTGACAAACGTCGCTCTTTCAGCGTGGGCAGGTTAAATCTTGCCGTTTCGCGGGAGGAAGTGGCACATTAACAACTTATTCGATTTTAATGAGCCAAAAGAGGTAAAAACACTATAAATACGCACCCACCTACTTTATTAATTCAGCAGAAGAGGAGATTTTTTGTTATTTTTTAAAAGTTGTTTTTTTTTTAGATACGAGACATACTATTTCTCAACCTTGTTTAATAACAAACTCCATCTTTGACGAATGTGTCTATCTTTGATATCAAATATTAAATAGCAATAACCATTACCCATCTAACTTCACACTTTAATTAAATTAACTGTTATGTAATATATAATATATGTATCTATTCTATTGTACTATGTTGTTTTTTCTCTCATATATTATGTAATATGAACAAAGCTGGTGAATTTGAATGTCCTAAAACGGGAAATTCCCAGTTGGTCAGTCAAAGTGTTCTTACAGGAATTTTTTTTTCTGAATTGTATATAAAAAAAAATGTAAAGGGTAAACAATACACTGAACTTGAGACTATTGTGAAGCTAAAAAGCTTGTAGAAAGCAGATGCTACCATACCTGTAAGTAGTAATGAGCACCCGGGAATATTCACGGACCTAATATAAATTCCCCGCTGGGAATGGATGGCTGGGCATGGATACTGCGAGGAAGGTCTTTTTGATGAAAGGAAAGAGTGAACCTGGGCCCTCAAGAGAGGAGGGGGGAAACACAGAGACCGGCTAATCATTTCACAGCCAGGCTGTTGATAGCAAGAGCGAGTCGTAAAAGCGACCCGTTCTCTTATGACAAATGTCAATCGTGTACTAATTGGGCGCGCGTTTGACGGGTCTTCCGACTGTGTACCGATGCCGAAGGGATCAATGACGCTAGCTCCTCGGAGCATCTTTCGCTGAAATACTGGTATAACATGGTATGAATGTGAACGAATGTGCACTAAGACAGAGTTTGTGCGGCGTTACATCCTTTAGACCTAGACTTCAAGTTCGCTATAAGCACTTTATGAAGAATAAAAAAATAAGTTTTTAATCATAAACATGTGTCCAAATGCAGATCACCTTCGTATCACTTTAAATTTGCCATGTAAATTCAATGACTGCATAAATAATCGAGCAATGACAAACTGAAATCAAACTGGAGATACGACGGACTAATATAATGGCAATGTCAAATGGGTCGCTCAGTAATCTAATCTAGTCCGCGTCCTGTCCGGACCATTACAGTCATTATTCGTACAAGCGCAATTCAAAATGTACGTACTTCATGTACACTGTACAGGTACTCGCAAGCAGTGCCGCACCTATAACACCCATATATGTTGCAAAAAAAAGAGTAAAAAGGTGAATATTTTAATAAACTGTAATATGCAATATAGTCTTTGTGCAGATGGGCAATAAGGTTCAAATGAAATTCCGCGTGAAATATTTTGGTATTCCGAACACTCCAAATTTATGCTATTGGTCATTAGATGACATTGATAGCTATACAGGGTGTCCGGGGGTCAAGTGCAGAAACGTCAAGTGGTTCCGATCGTACAAGTAAAAAAAAAGCAAATACCCTTTTTTCAAAATACCATTGTTTTTTTATTCTTTAATAAAAATACCATAAAACGTTGGAATTCCGAGAAAAGTTTTTTGATATTTTTTACTTGTACTATCACGACCTCCTGAAATTACTGCACTTTACCCCAGGACACCTTTTATGTACGTATTTCTATAGTTTTAAAAAAGGGTAAAAAAGACGGATGCTTTAACGATTATCAACTATGATTTACCAATATAGTCTTTACGAATATGCACATTAAGGTTGAAGCAGATGTCACATAAAATTGACTATCTGCTCAAGAAATATTTAAAATATGGATAAAATTGGGCACATGGATCGCCTACAACACTCTTCTATCGATGAATACAATAGTGTTGCTCAACTTGTCTTAAATGTTATTATATTATTCAATTCGTCGGTGAAACGGCTTTGTCTCCGGCCTCTAATGGTCGCCTTCATCGAAAACCACCTCAACCCCGGCCATGACACTGACTCAAGTTGGCCTGCTATTTATGTAAGAAATTTTTGATTTTTAATTGTTTTGATAAAATACATAGTATTTATCTCATACATATGTATTTTTTAAAGTTTTTATAAGTTTTTAGAAATTAATAACTATTATCCGAAGGCATCATCAAACTGTGGAGAAGCCACTTGCAGATGATCTATTTATGTTATTACTATGTAGGTACGTATACTTATACTGAAACTCGGAATCTTTTAATTTTTATTACCAATGCTCGTATTAATTTTCGAGTAAAGTGAAGGTTGTATTAGTAAAAAAATATAATATAACTAACTAACTAACTAACCATCACGCCGTTTCCCCGCAGGGGTAGGCAGAGAGGACGGACCGCCAAACAACTCGATCTTGGCATACACTTCTTGCTTCATTCACATTCATACAACGCCTCATACATTCTCTTCTGTTGTTCCGACTTCTGACGTGGCCCGACTCGAGTATTTGATTCACTTGATCGTGCCATGTCTTCCTCGGGCATCCCCGGCCTCTTCTTCCATTCACATTCGCGTCATATATTCTCCTTACACTCCTTTCTTCGTTCATTCGCTCTACATGCCCAAACCATTTTTTATATTGATTAATAAAGGTTATTAATTTTTAAAAACTTTATATAAAAATGGAGATCTACAAATTAACTTAAACACAATAAAAACATAGTTAAATAAGGTATATTATGGCTTATAACACAATTATAGAAGGATCTTATCCATTATACATTGTTCGGAAACTAGTGATACAAGCGGGAAACTGGTTGTACTCCACCGATTTTTTATTTTTTGTTTCCTTTTTTGTCGGCATCTTGCGTAAAGAAACTATTGGAGCCGGATCTACGCTTCAATTATAAAATTGGCCGAAAACAAATTCAACTTCGAACTCAAATTACCCGAAATCGAAAGCTTAGAACGTTAAAGTTGTATAAAAAAAATCGACTAAAAATGTGTAGGTTTATGAGTATCCCGCTTGTACCACTATTTTCCGGACATCAAAACAGACCGATTTGATTCAGTGTCCTGGCCTTGGTTGAGGTGGTTTTTGCTTCATCTCGCCAAGGTGACTGCAGACTGCTAATGTTCACACCACGCTTTCTGAACATAAACAACGAGGAACGCGAGATAAAGAGCGGAAAATAACTCCATTTTCATTTCCAATAACTTCACACGTCAGCGACGCGATACTCGACGGTTTTACATATTATGAAAAACGCCTAGAAAACAAGATATGGAACTGGCAGAGGAAGGATGAAAGTAGACTGGATGAAATAAATAGTTGAATCAAAGTAAAATTGCTTTTTTGCATCCATGGTACAGTGGTTAAGATCCTCAAGTACGATTCCAAAGGTCGAGGGTACAATCCCGGCGTGCGCAAATAAATTTTATTTAATTAATTTGTGTTATTTCGCAATTAATTAATTCAAAATAATATACAGTAACCCTGGTGAAACAGAACCATTCAGAAACGAAAGGTCGCTTGAAGAGGCTTTAGCCATGTTTGGTGGCCAGATCTGAAAAGCCAGGAACTTCCCCACCTTCATCTTTCCTATCTCCTTCTTAGATGGTTGGGAGCAGTTGGTATTATTGTGCAGTATTCACATAAAAATACATTTTTTTATATGAATACCTCACAAGAGTCCCAACTGCTCCCAACCGTCTGGAAACCAGTGAGACTATGGCATTCCCAATTGGGGAATGTTGTGAGGCTGAAGGTATTGGGGAGGGGAAGGAGAAGGGGAAGAGGAAGAGGAAGGTGGGAAATACCTGGCTATTCAGATCTGGTCACCAAACACAGCTAAAATCCATTTCAAGCAACGTTTCAATTCTGAATGGTGGTCTTTCACCAGGGCGATACTGAGAGTATCATCCACTATATATTCCAGTAGGTGCTTATGACTCAATAAACAAATACCGTCGCTGTTCTGAATGAACCTCGTATCTACACAAGTATCCCTTTGAACGTTGATGTTTGTTTAAAACGAACTGTCAAACACGAAAAGAAATTTTAATATGAAGAACAAATTTCAAAGACAAAGTGAGGACAGTGATTCGATCAAATTATATGATAATTTATAATTTCGAATGCTTCATGGGACAGGTGGGAACAAGATTCAAATCGGTTGTCAAATCTTTTAACATCTTTTCAGGGGCAGTGACCCAAAACGAGACGGATATTTATTTACTGGGCACGTTCCATACTAAACAAATATTTGCTTTGAAATCACATTTTGATTGTTGACGAACGCTGTGTATAAATCGGTGTTGAGTTAGGTGAAATCATAATAAAAACATGATTTAAACAACTCGAAATCGATAGAAATCTGAATATTTAATACAGGGGTCAATAATACAAGTGAAATTATTAAGAAAAATCGATTATACGTTCAAACATGGTTCGTGACTAGAAATTGAAAAAAAAAAAAACAAAATTTTACATATTAATATATGGGTAAGATAGTATGCCAAATTGTATGATATTTTTTAACCCAATAAGACTTATCTCAGTCGTATCGACTAACACTGAGTGCATTTTATGCTGTATCTCGCCGTGCCGACTCAGTCGCCGACGAGGGCTTGCAGGGAGTGTCCGCGCTAAAGGGGTAAGTACCGCCATTTTTTATATACCACACTCTTGTTAGTCAAGTCTGCGGAGAACACGAGGTATATAAATGTGCCGATTGTACCAAAGATTAATATTTTTTAATGCTTTATAAGAAAATAAATATTTTAAAGTTAGTTATTATAAAGATTTTCCGGAGATTTATGTCACCGCTAATTCAGGGACCTAAGTATGTATCTTTTGCGTTGGCTAACGCAATTTAAATCGGCCATAAGCAACACATTTTGACAGTTTTTATAAACGCATCGTCGTCTCTTGCGTTTGCGTTGCGGATTTGTATTTTAACGTAAACGCAAACTTTAGCTTGTTAGAGCGGTTAGAGTTACCAAACTCTCAAAACGTGTTGTTTATTCCCCATTTAACTTGGCGTTGGCTAACGCAAAAGATACAGACTTAGGCTGTTACAGCAATATTGCTTTCCTGTGACGACATATGGATGATGCTTTTATGTAATATTTTGTTTGTGTTTCTAATAAATAAATAAAATAATAATAATGACAGCACACGGCAATTTTCGAGACGAAATCATCTGCGTTCCGTTTTATGGCTATTCAAGGTTGTTAAAACTATATACACATTTATATTTATAACGTTTAATATTACTATTCGCGTGAACAATTGGCAAAATTCGCGTTAAAAAGACGAAAATCGCATAAAAATTTGCGTTATCGCAAACGTGGAATTTTCAGGTTTCAATGTGTTAGTCTCAAGTGTCTTGTGAAATCGATCTCGCCAAATATCGCTTCGCTCGATTCGTTCGACTCTGTAAAGAAAACTTGTTCCAAATACATCGCGAGGAATCCCACGATCTTGCCTCCGTTCTGGACCAATCTGTCCAGAGATTATTACAATACAATAGACAATAAGCTCAGTGGGAACTCTCCACCACTTTCGATGACGAGGAAAGGAGCCGCGTCGGTTAAAATTGTCTATGAATAATCGTGATGATTGCACTCGGGTCACAATGCTACCGGTTGTCTATGCCAATGTCAGAGTGTCTCAAACTTGCAAGGCACACTAAACAGAAGAAAAAAAACTGATATGTAATATATGACTTTTTCATACATTGCCAATTAATGCGGGGAAAACTGATTTCAACTTTAAAATACCTCACATAATTGAAAAACTATTATTACAATTATTTTCTCAGAAAATCGGTTTCACCAGTAATAAATCATTTTAGGCATAATAAAAATTGGAATTGGGTGGGGGTAAATAGAAACACATAATTAAGTCTGAGCGTGGCATAACCAGAGTAAGAAAATGGGTTTGAACGCCGAAACAGGTGTCACAATAATAAAATAAAAAACTAAAATACACTGCAATAATAACATTGATTTACATTAAAATTTAAAAAAATAAATTAATTGAGTTATACAAATTAAACACAAAAACAATAAATAATATGACTATGTCACACGTAGCCAGTAGCAAGAACAGTGATAAGTAGCAACTAATTCATTTAGTTATTTTGAAGTCACTGTCCGCGTCTGGACCGTTACCGTTAAGTAGCAATTTAGTTGACTGGATTAGATTTTTTTTTCCGGTTAACTACGCTAGGCACGCATCCTTGTAGGTAGATGGGGACTATTATCACGCTGTTTGGAGACGCAAAAAATTAAGTTTTACTACAAATATAAGTGTATACTAAATCACTTCTTACATACTTTAACAGCACGTGTGGACGGAATTGAACACTTTTTCTCAGTACAGTGATTTAGTTACCACTTGTCACTGTCCTTGCTATTGGCTACGTGTAACTTGCGAAATGAAAGCAGTATTTTCCTGACAGGCATTACAAAAGTCAGAAGAGGTTTAACCGCCATACCACGGACTTTTTATTCTGGTGGTGCAAAATACAAGAAACCTGTAACTCTAATCTATCTATCTACTGAATAAAATATATTTAATATGTTATTAACTATTTGCTCCACCCTCTACGGGCTACATCCACGAGTTTTGTCGTCGGTTCATAAAGCTGAGTGATACGTAACTCAATCTTATCAACATTATTTAATAATATTATCTTCTTAGGACTCAATTTGAAACGCATTTTTTTTATTCATAGTACCTATCAAACACATATACATAATAGTTTACTCTATAACATTTGTTTTTCTCATCTCTTCATAAGTACGTCCATAAATATTATTCTCGACACATATCTCTTTATACTTAATTATTATAATTTTTTCTAGATACATTTTATTACCATACTATGTCAATACTAGCTTTTTTCCCTTCAATTTTTGTATAATGGCACTAACTATGAACTAAACTTGTCAATTAGACTGTCCTAAAAAGGGATTTGTTCCCAGTTGGGCAGTGAAAGCTTTCTTTCATTTTATTGTTTAATAATGTGTTACAAATAAATAAAAAATCTATCTATTCTATTCAAAAGTTTGCACATTTGACCTTCAAAAGAAGAGGAAGGTCACTGTCTACATGAGATTTCTAAAAACCACCCCATCCCCCTTTTCCACCACCTTAAAGTACATTTTTGGTACTTATTGATGAAATTTTGCGTACTAGACGTTCAAAATGAGAAGAAAACTACTGGATGGGGGTTGAGGTGTGGGTGGGGATGGGGGTAGGGGTAGGAGTAACACATCGCAACAACAAAACTTTCATCCGAACTATTCACAACTCCGGGCAATGCTGGAAATTTCAACGAGTACTGAAAAAAATAAAGAAAAAAAGGTTTCCTCGCCTCGGTAACTCGGTATAGCATGACAACACATAGCGTTTAAAAAGTTTATAGCGAGTCAAAATGCACCATAATGTACGACGATATGGTCTATAAAAAAAAAGAATAATATCTTTAGAATTTCTCATTGAAATGTTATTGTATCAATTTTCAATAAGATTACAATGTTTGGGCAATATTTTAAAGATGAAAACATGAACTTGGCAAAATCAAGAGTCCAAGTCTGCCTTACTGAAGTGCGAAACGTATGAAAAAGTCGATCAAATTCGAATGCGTCGAAAAACAAATTAACTCCGGGCGACGCAAATGCAGTTCACGCAGGAATCGGCCCCGCTGCAGATCCAGATGTGGGAGAACGCGAGTCAAAATCGAACTTTTTGAAAAATAACTCCGCTGTTGAAATTAGAGTAGATGCATAGAAAAAAAATCTTTCCGTAAAAAGAGGTATGAATTAATTTTTTTTTTACCAAAATCATGGTAGATGAGATGTGGTCGATACTCTCACTATGTCTGGTGAGAAGCCATTATAGAAGGCAATTTAAAGAAACAGCATTAACAATTATTGCTGGTAGAAACTATTCACACGTTGCGAACCGCCTGCGTGAGAACTTAGGAATTATATTTTTCTAAATACGAAAAGTCATGCCACATTATTAGATCTAATAAAAAAAGTACTACCTTTGAGATGTTTTACCCAAGTGCGAATACATTAAGAGAGCATGCCGTACAATATGCGTACAACATTGAAAATGGTAAAAGCTTTTTTTATGAATCCATTAAAACAATAATTATAATCCACGTACAGAATACATTGTTCAAAGTTGATTATCTCCTCAATAGAAACTTTTCGTACAACGGTTGTGTTTGAAGCATCCCAAAAGCTTAGTTGTTTTGACTTATACAATGGTGTGGTGAGTGCATTAGAGAACGGTAGTGATAAAAGATTTTGTAATAAATTCAATTTTAGGAAAGTGACGTTGAAAAATTATAGACGCGAATGTAAGAGTTGTATCACATCGAATTTAATGAAAGCATTTTCTATCGATAGGTTATAGTATGACCTCTCTAATAGTGGATATATTATTCTTTAATTTATTTTGTTTTTGAATGAAATTACACTTTTATAATAATAATAATAAATTTAATTACTCCGGGATGTGGGGAGGTTAGTGCAGTCCCATACGTCCCATAGAGAGTGTAAATACATTAAGTAACAACATAAATAAGAGTACAAAACAAAAATATAAAAAAATATATAAAAAAAGAAAAGAGTATTAGAATAAAATAAATAATAAATGGACAATAAATATAAATAAGAAAATTTCAACGATTTTCAGATTCTATTTCTACCGGATCAATATTGTTGGGGACAATATCTTACTCCAGTTTGCTTCGATACTGGAACCTGAGGTCTGATAGAATTCCATGATAAGGTCATATTTGGAGTTGATAATCCTATCCTGCCACTCTTGTTGTTATTATGGCCCGCAAATCCTGGAACACGCCATTCCGCGAACATAGAGGAGGCGCTGCAGTGACTCGGGAGTTCAAACATCATACGGTACGCGTTACTGTATTGTACCAGAAGCCTTTCCATAGTTCTCTTTTTAAAGCTGGTATCGAAATCTTCTACTTAGTATGTTTGATTTTACGTTTAGTGCTCGTCCCTGCCTGTCAATGTCGTCATAATCCATCAGCTTGCTGGTAATGATGTACCCTAAGTATGTAGTATTATTTAGATAGATGTGAATTGAAAACATTTATTTACGTTGAAATACATGTAAATATTAACAAAAATTCTGCCTCTTAGTAAAATACAGAACTTTCATAGTTTTTAAATCTGAACTGATAATGTAAATAATTCATATTATTTCCAAGAAAACCAACTAGTGTCTAATGTCTAACGCTCTATTTGGAGGCAAATTTGAAAGGAAACCGATTACATTGCATTGGAATGAAGTGTTCATGTTCTGAGAAAAAACATTCAATTTAACCTTTTCTTTCTAAACTTATAAAACGATATCTTCACAGGACGCAATCAATTCGTGGATTTATATTTAACTTAGTTATCACTAGTCCAAGTAAAAATTTTATGTATATTTGTTTTTCTGGTTAAGTACTACAGAATAACGAGACATTAATATTAGGATAAGATTAGGTACTTCAAGAATCAACACATCATCCGTTCACTTATAGTAAAGCAGTTAGTAAGCCACAAAAGTTCAAGGCAGTTTATCTCTTTATGATGTAGTCCGTAGACATTTAATGCATGTCTTGAATTTAGAAGTTAACTATAAATGTCATGAAAGTAGGATTATTAAACGTTCTGATATCTTTAATGATTATTTAATTGCTGGTTACGAGAATCAAAAGTCGGTGAAGGCATAAAAAGTTTGTTGGGATATTACGAACTCAATAATAATTACAAACTTATATAAAACGAAATCAGATTCTATGAAAACACATTTAATTAGTGCAGTAAATATTCTACGGGTGGTAAATAATAAATAATTAACGATTAAACGTATTTAACGTAAAGATATAAACTCAGCGATGGACAATTTGATAATGCTGTCGAAGAGCCAAACGGCTGTGGTGGGTAAAAATAATAACCTACCAGAAAAATAATAAAATAAATGCAAATTCAATCGATATTTTAATTGCAGCTGCTCCGAGGAACATGCATCATTGATCGCTAAACGCGCGCCCAACACGGTTTACATTAATCGCATGAGAATGGGTCACTTCTACGGTTTATTATAAAACATAGACCCGAATAAAAATAATAAAACAAAACTGTTATTCCAATAAGGAATATATACGTAGATACTAAAGTAATTAAGGTTTATTTTATTTTCTAAACAATATACATTTTCTACCGAACAAAGAGCATGGTAATAAACAGTGTCACAATC
Source organism: Halesus radiatus (assembly GCA_022606495.2). Classification (NCBI taxonomy): domain Eukaryota; kingdom Metazoa; phylum Arthropoda; class Insecta; order Trichoptera; family Limnephilidae; genus Halesus; species Halesus radiatus. The sequence goes on along the minus strand of JAHDVE020009592.1, from coordinate 24,732 downwards.
GACAACAATTCAAAAGAAAATATATAAATAAGCAAGTAATTTAATTAAAGAAAAATGGTGCAAATCGCGGTGCAACATTCCTCGACTCGTAACTGTTGAACGTAAAAGTCTTCGCTTAACACCTGCCGTACATCACGATGAACCAAATGGCTTTGTTCCCCAGTAATTAACATCAACAACAGTAGAGTCTCTGTGCGGCGGTATGCAGAGTCGCCGCAGCCTTAGACTACGGAAGATGAAAGCTAACGGTCCATAAGACCTCACGGCACTCTTGTCTAAGTTTATTCAATCAAAGTAAATGTTTACGTTTTAACGGTTTGTGGTCCTGCTCAACGTGAATTAGTAATTACTAATTTAAGATCGACTAATCTAAAAAATGGATTAAAACAAGTGCAGCGGATTCTATTGTCTAACCGCAGCGTGTTTAATGAATTCGTGATAGTTATTTATGAACTTGAACTGAAAGAACTTATTCTTCTTCGTGTACGAGTATAGCTTGGAGGGCAAAAACGTGTAGTCTAGATACAGACCATTTTTAAATGTACATTGGTAGACAACAAATTGTTAAAATTTTTGAGTTACAAATGGAGGAAATAAATAAACATATTAATATATTAAAAATAGGGCTGAACTTTGCCATTACAAGAAAAGACGACAGCCAAAAAAATGGGAATTAATTGAAGATAATTCTAGTAATCAAAATTCGGTTTAAAACAACATGAACTTTTAAATTTTCACCACATCTAAGAAAACATATTATAATACGTTAGTTTTGTTGCATTATTAATGTGAGATCAAAATAATATAATAAATACAGCTCTTGAAAAATGTCCTCCACAACACGGGCGAGCTCCTAGCGCACAGGACAACATAAACAAACAAAAAAAAAAGTAATAATGGAAAAAAGTGAAGTACCAGAAATGCGTTTCATGTCTCTCCCGAACATTTTGCAATTAATTCATAATTTAATAGATAATTTTTTAACGCTTCATTAAAATTAAATTAAATATAATATTAAATTATTATCTAGAGGCGTTACTTCAAGAAAAACAGTTTCGAGATATGTAATTTTTTTATCATTAAGTTTCCACAGCAAGTCGACGCAATGCACTTACGAGTATTCATTTATTGACATCATTCTACCAATTAATTCTAAGACTAAAAAAAAAAATTAAAAACTTAGACTTTGTCAGTTTAACGAGCTGCCACGTTATTTGCCGGCAGGTGAGTATTATTTAACAGCAATTTACGAACACTCAGAAGACAAGAGTTACCATAAACTTCCAAAGCGCTGTTACCTGTCATTAATTCCACCGTATAAAAAATACATCCGTTATGTTTTTGATTCCATATGGGCGCAGGCAAACCACTCGACCTTCAAAGGTAGATAAGTTACCTACCATTCTATGTGGCATTAAGTCCATAATCTGGGTGTTTGTGTCAGACAATCCCGCCTTTATACATTTCAAATTTATCGAAGTAACTTACAGCATTATACTAGTCGCCTTCATAGTAATTCCTACTACAACAAGCACTGTATTATAGCTGTGATTGAGGTTCATCGAACTCTGTACTTTTTCTCTCTGGGCTATACACAACTTAGGCTGTGGGTTAGGAAGTTGTCTCGGTTAGGTTAGTGCCGGTAAAAAGTTGTTTTTATTACAGCTCCGGAAAACAGAGTACATGTGTAATTATCAGCGTCTCTTTCACTTCTATCAGCTTCTGATCCACGTGTTCTTGTAAGAATGTAAGAGAAGTGATCTACGTAATGTTTTTTTCAATAGTGTGTTCGCAGTGTTGTTACATTTTAGTGAGTTCAGTTAGTTGTATTCAAGATAGAACACTCTTGTACGTGGTTTTTTTTACAGAATTTAGAGAGTCGTGGATGGTTACGAACATAATAATTTATATTTACAGTAGTAATCCAATAGAAATCGGCGGTGTTTAGGAAGACCTGATAAATGGAAAATAGTATGTTAATAATATGTTAAGATCCTTTGTCTCGTTTTGACCTAACTAACCGTTAGGATTGTTCATATAATAACATCACTTGATCGTGATGTTTAGGATGTTTTAAAATTAAATACAGATATCAGGATTTTATCAATTGAAAATAAATAATAATTGTTGACAGTGGCGGCTCGTGACTATTGGGTGAGCTAGAGTGCTAACATTGAAAAATACGACGTTTTCGATGTTGTTGAAGCCGAAAATGATTTATATTTTTTTGAAAAAAAACGTCGTATTTCTCAATGTTAGCACTCTAGCTCACTCAAAAGTCACGAGCCGCCACTGATTGTTGGTATAATATACACTATGGATCACGTCTAGAGTTTTGTCTATGGGACATAACCTCAGACAGTCACTTGTCAAACCGGTGTCAACGGAAATGGTCAATAAATCTACTTTACATTTACAAATGCTTTTTAATATAACACCTCAATACAACAATAATAATAATAATTGTATGATTTGTGCAGCGCCGTTTTTGTGAAAAATCACCTCAAGGGCGCTGTACAAATATCATTTGCCAGGGTTTATCATTATTATGTACAAACAGACACAGGCACATACCTACTTGACAGGTCACTCCAGATTAGTACGTTATTTAATAAAGTTGTAGGTATGAAAGATATGATTTTGAACGCATGGGACACAATATTGGGAAACACTGCATATTGCAGTTACTGCTTAAACATTATTTGTTATTGATCCTATATTTATTAGAAGGTTAGTGGCAAAAGAAGAGTTAGTATTTATTTGAAATATTAATTGTTTTGTTTTCGAATTTAGGACTAAATAACAGATTTTAAAACAATGACAATTTATTAAAAAGAATCGGATTGTTTACAGAAATCGAATATTTCGTTAGAGTATTTAGTTTAACCATTTTTATAAATGTTTTGTAATTTGCTTACCGTAATCAAAATCACGCAAACAAACGTGGATGACTGTGAATTAGACTGATGCCAAAATGGGTGTCACGTGACCTTTGCCTCCAGCCGTCGAAATGGTACTTGGGGCAACTCCATTAATTCTGACGTCAGTTGTTGTCAGTTGTCATTCGCAAAGAGGATAGTGTTTATTCTTAAACGAAGCAGACTGTTATCGTTTTACTTGACTTTGAATACCGGGATAATTAGTAAGCGGCGAGCACAAGGGATCTCTTTCACAAACGAACAAGAAAATAAACAAATTAGACCGCAAAAGGCGTGCGATTGTGCCGTGTGCCCGGGGCTTAATTATTGGAGATTTAGTACGTGGAAGTAATAATCAAATCGTAAAAGATTTCATTTTTACAGTCTCGCTAATAGGCCTCATAGAGAGCCAATATATCATCTGACTAGCCAATACGAACAGCATATCACAGCACAGGCAATATTCAATCAGCCAAACAAGTTTGCTTGTGGAGATGAAGTTTCTTTTTTTTTATATATAAAAGAGAATTGAAGGGTTAAAACACCTCAAAAATCTGAAAAGGTGTATTTTTTTAACGATTGTTACCAATTTATTCAGATTACACGGTTCTTATCGAATTTTCGTTGTTAACCCTTGCAATATCAATTCAATAATTGTTAAAGTACTTTGTGAAACTATTTTATTATGTTTTTTTAATATATTTTTTTACATTTTCCAAATCCCAATAAACTACTTTTTTGTAGTTTGTCTAACGGGACATTTAATAACACTTTGTTTTAACGGTTAGCACCCAAAAATACACACTTCGTAAGCACTTATACTTTATTGTACGTATATAAAATATACTTTGTATCCTGATGAAGGAACTGTTGGTTGTGAAAAGTCTTTATTATTTTAAAAGTGTAATTGATTTTTTTCGACCACCGGTTTCCATTACGTTTTCGTTAAGCTTTATAAGGACAGAAAATGAATCATCAACGTTAATTGACAATTCATTTTTACATATTCGTATATTTCTGTGGTTAATTGAAAAAAATGTTTTGATCCATATGATTTTTTTTGGATTGTAAAATATGGAGTAAATAACATTGTTTATATAAGGCAATTTTGTTAAATATAACATAACGCATCTGATAAAACAGTAATAATATAGGAGTATTTAGAAAATTTATCAGAAATATGTAAGCAGTGCAAGTACCCCCCATAAAATAATAAACTCTTACTAGAAACTTAAATGGTAATATTGCAATTAGAGAGATACTCGTGGGTACCTATTTAATTAACAGTTAATTGAAATATGAACGCATGCAGATTGGCAAGCCCTAGCGCTGGAAAGGTCCGAAGCATGCATGCCCTAAAACGATTAAATTATCACCGCCCTGATAGTCAATACGTCCAAATCGGGAACTAGGAATACACGACCCGCGCGACACGAGTTTCGGTGTTGGACTTGAGGCGGCTTGTCCGGCGAACTCTTTGGGACCATTATCCTTTGCGCGGATATCTCCGGCGGGGCAAGCGCGGAACCCGAGGTCAGGCCGAATGGCAGAGGTGACTCGAGCACGATTGGGGTAAAGCAGATTTAAACGAAAAATCGGGAGAAAGCGGCGGCAATTTGGAGCACGGAATGCGATCTGAAGGGAATGGACGTGGTTGAATTAATGTCTATCTGCTTACAAAGAGCAAATCACAAAGGATAAATGGCCATTATTTATAGGTACTTACTTACCAACAAGTAGATTTGTATACGAATTTATCGAAATGTATATTAGTTTTCAAACCGCAACTTTACGGTGAGATGTGGCTGATGATGTTTTTAGTGAGAAAATTTTCACACAAAAGACTTTTTAGTGCCTAATAAAAAATTACGATTTTTGTACGACTTAGGTACGATGGGTTTATGCCTGGAATATGAGCAAAAAATTACTGTTTCAGATTTTTCAAGAATTATTATTATTAAATAGGAAGATTAAAAATTAAATATACAGGGTTTACGAACACGTACCCGACAAACTTCAACCAGTGATTCTCGAGTTAATTTGGACTAAAAATGAAGATGGCATTTAGGTCTCCGGTCTCTTGGATCGTGAAAACATTGAAATAATTGTTTGAAATTTTTTTAAAAAACAGTAACACTTTTTACTTCGCACAAGCTCAAGAATGATTGTCGGGTAAGTGCTGATATACTATGTATATTATATATTTTCTCGAGAACAAAATACGAAAAAAAAAACATTAGTATTTAAAATAAATACCAACTCTTCTTTAGCCACTAACCTCATGATAGATGTAATATCAATAACAAATAAAAATAAAATAGTAACTACAATATCACGAAATGTGTAGTGTTTTTTTTTTTAATATTGTGCCCTTTGCGTGCAAAATCATAACATATTAAATATGGAGTGACCTGCATAAAATGTATAAAAATTGTCCAAAAACGTCTAAAAACATTTGAAAATGTCTTATAACATCTAAAATGATCTAAAAACGTCCTCAAATGTATAAAAATGGTCCAAAAACGTCTTTATGTACCAGTTTGTACATAATAAGATCATTTTTTTTATTTTCATATGAAGCGGAAACTTGGTGGTGTGACATTATAATTTAAAAAATAAAACAATAACTTTGTTTACATCACTTTTATTTATACTTTAGCTTAGTAAAATAAGATAAAATTGATAAAGTAGGTAAAATTGGAGAGCGCCCTTGAGGTTATTTTTCACAAAATCACAAACCATCCAATTATTATTACTATGTATTTGAAGCTTTAAGTTGAGAAGCAAGAATTACAATGGAGTAGCTATTTTGATGTCCAAGGGGAACTGGGGCGGACAACTAAAGAATGCCATTAATTTGGGTAATAATTGAACATATTTTTTCATCTTCTAATCCAAAAAATAACCAGTCGCAACTGCCTCTGGGCACAGAATCAAGGATATTAGCGCTATGCCATGAAAGTCGACGAAGTCGAAACAAAAAAAAACCTGGTTTGAAATGCCACTTAAAATTAGTATAGGTAAAATACGATTTGCTAGTTTAAGTAGATCGGCACAAAGAACAAAAAACTCATATTAAATTTGCTCTTTGAAGAAGATACCTAATATCAGCAATTATAAATGAAGATATGAAATAGACGAAGATACAGAAAATAAAAAGGGAACGGTCGCGACTGGAATTCGAACCCAGATACCATAGTTTACCAGGACAAATGCCTCTACCAATTAAACTATCTAGACATACATTAAACATTTTTATCAATCGCATATCTCCTTTGAGAATTACTAACATAATCATAAATTATTTTAAATATTTTAGTACTGCCATCTTTTGGTGTGTTTGCAAAGTTATAAATTAAATGAGATTTAAATCATCAATAATTTAATCCTAATAACATAAATATTGAATTAGCGTTACCTTTCGATGACCACCATTAAAGTAACCCATTCAAACGATATAATAAAACATATGCACACGTACAACAGTGTACATATACCATTTTATTAACAACGTGATATTTTCATTTCATAACGATTATGCGAACAAAAAAAAGTTGAGTAAACTTAAAAACGTTTATGGAATTGAGAAGGTCATCGTTTCTTTGTAATTCCTATTTAGATTTGATCATTAGATTTAACGAGTATAAAATAATACACATTTTAACAAAAGGAATATTGAAAAAATTCATCATCATGTAACGAAAATGTATACAAACACCTTCCTACATTACAGAGTGAAGAATGCTCAGAACCTACGTGAATTTTCTCAAAGTGTACAGTCACGCTTAACGATAAAGAAGCGTGTATAAACTCAAAATAATACTTCCATAATATGACAACAGAGCTATCAGCGGCAGTGGTGTGAAGTGGCAGTGAATTCCAATAGAAAAGATAAGAAAATATACATGACAAACTGTATTATAATTAACACTTTAAACAGTACGCCATTCAAACTCCTTACTAAAAATCCACCCGTCCGTATAATACTGCCCAATAACGAGTCCGAAATGAGTCCCATATGTGCTAAATGAATTCAGCACCTATGTGACTTTCTGTCCTAAGAATCATACAAGTGGCGCTAGAGGGGTAGGCATGCAAACCTTAGGAACTTAATATTTTTTATCAGATACACACAATAATTTTTTTCCACTTTATTTGATAATGTGGGGTTCACTGGATGCTTTACCCGTGCTGACCCTAGGTGACCGGGTGCGTAGCGACTATGTGATTTGATAACCTCAAATTTGTACGGGGATCTTAGATGTAGGGAAATATCCATAAACGTAAATGGAAAATACCAGCATAGGATATTTTTCAGATATATACGGAATTTTGAAGGCTGTAAAAACATACATTACATTAGTGACGACATTTTCTGGTTTCGGTGACATTCTGGGAAAAATTTTAGTATTTTTTAAACCAATTGTTTTTTTCCCCTTTACTAATTTCCGACTGAACTCCCAATGAGATATGTCACGAACCGCCACTGATCAGTATGTACATAGAACATATCAAGCATACCCAATATTTGGGACTGTGTCTCCATGGGCGTTAGTGACAATTTATAAAAGCAGAAAGTCTACAAAATAATAATAAATGAAAAATTTACAGGTAAATCAGAGTGCCAGATACTCTTGGTATCGCCCTGGTGAAAGACCACCTATCAGAAATGAAAAGTTGCTTGAAATGGTATCAGTCGTGTTTGAAGACCGGTTCGCAATAGCCAGGTACTTCCCAGCCTTCCTCCTACTCATCTCCCTCTACTCTCTCAACATATCCCAATCGGAGATGTTACAGTCCCACTGATTCCGGGCAATTGGGACGTTTGTGTGGTATCACCAACTTATACTCCTCAGTTAAATACTATTTAATCGTATGAAATATTTTATTAAGTATGTCCATGTTGTCTCACTGCAATTGCTTTATTTGAGTATTATTGTCTTATCGTAGTTAAAGTACAAGGCGTTGCCCGGGGTTATTAATAGTTTGGGGTAAAGTTTTAAAATCCATAACCCTACGCCTACTGCTACCCCTACTCTAACTCCTACTCGTACTCACCACCCTACCCAGTAATTTTTATCTTATTTTGAACGTCAAGTGTGCAAAATTTCATCAAGAAGTACCAAAATTTGACTTTAAGCGTGGGAAGGGAGGACGGGGGTGGTTATTGGAAATATCATGTAGACAGTGACTTTTTTCTTGTTTTGTAGGTCAAGTGTGCAAAATTTCATCAAGTTAGGAATAAAACTGTAGATATGTATACAAAACAAACACACACCGCCCGCCAGGGACATTCTTATTTGTATAATAGAAGAAGAAGATGGATACTGCAAGTATTATTATTTTTCCACCTCTATTTTCTAAAAATTAATATTAATATATGCCCGAGTGATAAAATTGTAAAATTTTCCTTCTGACAAACTCCTCTAAGGGTTTTTTATATAGAAGAATTTAGAAAAATAAGTATTCACATAAAAAAAAATTCCAGAAAATTAAATTGCTGATGTCGTATTGAAAGTCTCAGTGGGTATCAAATGCGACATAATTTTTTCATTTAAAAAAAAAAATTGTTAAGATTCATCGATAAGCTATCAATGTTCACATGTTTATCAATATGACTGTAGGAAGTAGAAAACAGATACGAATAAGATTATAAATGTTTGATAGGTTTTTAATTTGCCTACGCACGTTACCTTGGCAATATAAACATGCCCAGCAGGGATAGTCATTAAATTCAAGTATCAATACCTCATTACACATAAAAAACAATAAAAAAGCAATAGTACCTACTAATTAGCAAAGTATTTTGAAATTTGTTTTAATAACGTGAGAAAAATTATTTTTAAGGCGTTTCTCATTGCTTATGTATTCCTAGGTAGGTACCTACACTATCGATTTTGTAATGTTTTAAAAATAATAATTGAATTGTACCTAATGGAATTTTTATTCATATGCAATGTATATTGTTCATGATTTGATTTTAAGCGAAAACATAAACAATATCAAAGAATCCGGCAAGTAATTTTTTTATGTGAATACCGTACACGACTCCCAACTGTTTGGAGATAGCGGGACTATGGCACACCCATAGAAGTATGCTGTAAGGTAATAGGGGGGAAGGAGATATTAAAGAGGATCGTTTTAATTACGAATTATGGTTTGTCACCTTCTTCTTTAGTTTCTCCCTCATTGCTGAGGATTGTGACCCCCACTTCAAACCCCACGTGTACAAGGCTCCACCACTCCTCGCGATCCTGCGCTGCGTGTAGGGCTGCGGACACCGACGTTCCGGATACCTGCGAGATGTGGTCACTTCAACGCATCGGTGACCTTCCTCTACTTCTCCTGCCTTCCACTTTACCAGTGACCATGAGTTTCTCCAGGTTGTAGTTCTCGGTTTAGCGAGCGACATGTCCAAAGAATCTGAGGATACGTTGTAGTTGATAGCCTATTTAGCCAGAATTGACGTTTTTGTGCGCCTGGCTGTCCATGGAATCCTGAGCATTTTCCTACAGCGCCACATTTCGAGGCCGGCTATCCGCTTCCTTTCACTGGCTCAGAGTGTCCGTGTTTCCACACCGTGGAGGAATATGAGGAAAATCAGCGCCAGGACGAATCTCAACTTGGTGGTCTTCGTTATGCCTCTATCATACCATATTTTTTACAGCTTGCTCATAGCGTCTCGTCACGAAAAAAGGTTTTTCACGTATGACCTATTAAAAACATGCTGCTTTTCGTCATTTTGGTTCACTTTTTGTTTTTAAAAAAGCTACATTTATTTTCATGACTCATTACACTTAATTTGGACTGCATATTATCACAGTAATGGGCATAATCGAAACATCATGAAATACGAAACATTTAAATAATCACATGTTTCGAAACAATCGCTCAATGTTGTACACCATGAAAAATGATGCTTCATGAGCCCATCCCATCCAATCAAATACATTTCACTCGATCATTTCCAAACATATATCTCGAGATTCCATGACAATTCCACACACGTACAAATCGGCATACTTTTTAAAAGTAGTTAAAAGTTGGAAATAAAAAACTAATCCAAAAACCTATTCTAACCTAATAATTCAATTTTTAATTATTAATTATTTTTATTGAGATTTAAAAACCTCATTGCAATATTTAATCACTGTAGAAAATAATATTAACATAACCCAAATGAAACCGGAAAAAATAGAGAAAAAAAAATTTCAGTCGCATCTGGGACTCGAACCCAGGACCTCTCTCTCTGCCTTTCCGCTTTACTTTAATATGGGATTAAAAATGGAAAATAATATTGACAAATCTTGAATTTGAGATACGATATCGATGAAGATGACATAAATTGAACAGATCTCATTAGCTAAGCGGTTGCCCCGGAAAGGCAGAGGTCCTGGGTTCGAGTTCCAAATGCGACTGAAATCTTTTTTTTATTTGAAAAAATAAAACAATAACTTTGTTTACATCTCTGTTTGCCGACCGGGTTTCGCCACTACTAAGGGTGGGAGGTCAGCAGGTACCTGACCGGGAAGGGCGCGTACTTTCTTTATTGGGAAAAAAAAAAAAAAATAATCTTTTCATTTTCTGTTGTTTTTTCCGGGTTCGTGTTTCATTTAGGTTATGTTAATATTATTTTCTTCAATAATTGCTTTTATTAAAAATAAAGATTAATTAGGTTATAGATTACAATTTCGGCTTTTTTTTCTTCGTACTTTTAATGACTTTATATCACTTTTAAAAAGTGTGCCGATTGTTGAATTATCCGGTCGCCATAACTCGATTGTACCTATAATAATAGTGTATTAAATTATAAAAAAACTAATGGATTCTTCGCCCATGTATTTAAATAAAATCAATGTTCAAAATATACCAATGCTTAGAACAGAAAAAGAGATTGTTTTAGGCAGTAATTTAACACCGGAATTCAAAAGTAATAGCAACATTTCAGATGACTGAAGCATTTACCATAGGACCTTATGTCTTATAGCAGACATCCTTGAAACAGGTGTGCATTCGCCTGGTAAGGTAACTCTACGAAAGAGCAAATAATTCGTACTTTAAAACAACAATTGTTAAAATAATTCATTTACTTTAGAACTAACCAAGAAGTGATAAGTAGATCGAGTAAAGAAGGTCAATTATAGAACCTACATTAAAATGTAAGGGATACGTAGTTAACCTTTTCGTAACGTACGTATATTTGAAAATGTATAGATTTCTGATTTTTTTCCACCTTATTTAGAGCGTACAAAAAATGGTGATTTTAGTTTTCCAATTGCTGGCATTCCTGGCTTAGCGCGGTGTTTTTTCATTGGATTTTAGCTACTCGTTCAGGCGGTAGCCATGTTTATTTTTGGAAAGGTGATTTTTTGATAATATGTTTTCATTGCATAATTTTTAAAAATAATTAATAAAATGTTGTATTATTTTGTATGCCGTGTCTGATTTGTCATTTTAGTGAAACACGCCCTTAGAGATCTAATGTGCTCTCAAATGAAAGTAGGAATAGATTCAAAACTACAAAAAAAAAATAACCCTTACCACTCCATTGTCGGGTGCCAGCCGACATCACTATTTGTACGCTACAACTCCGTTGTCGGCTGACGGCCGACATCATAAGAAGTGCCCGCGCGGTGTATTTTCGCGCGAAAAACTTGACACGTGAAGTTGTTTCTTGTGATTAATCGATAAAAAACATTTAAATTCACGTTTTAATAAGATTTTGACTGTTTTCCATTTTTGTTTTACTATAAAATAACCTTTTTGTAACTGCCTATCAATAAATTAATATTTTGACATTATTTAAATTAGAGTTGTCTGACAACAAATATTAAAAAATAATCGAGTGGTAAGGGTTAAAAAAACTACTCCAAAATTTTTCTAATAATATCTACAAGGTATTAGTATTAAGCATCAAATATTATGTTTTATCACTGCCACTTTGATTCAGGTTTAAAAGGAATGTTGAATAACGTTAACAGGAAAACAGCATAGGATATTACGTAACTTACATAGGGTACCCATTAAAGAATACGTAATTATATTAAAAACAAACTAGGTCATTACAACTCCCGAGGATTAGATAGATTTAAAATTGCGAAGACCTTAAAATTAGAATGAGAGAATGATAATATTGACCAACGAGAGGTAAACGGGCAAAGTGTACACATGGGGTCAGCTGTGAGTGGGATAATTGGCTCTCACGAACGCTTAGAATCGTGCTTTTTGGGATATCTTTCCGCTGCATGCCAAGGTCCAAGTTAATACATAAATGAGACCTAAAACTGAGATATTGACCACTTGTTTCTCAATTTTTTTCTTGTAAAGTCAATATTAGAAGAGTTGGAAGAGCAAGTGTCACGATTTAATCGACGTATTTCGGCCTTTGCAACATATTTTTTCTTTTAATATAATCTCTTCAAAAGATTGGTATTCACTTTGTGGCGTCATTATTAATAAATGAACTAAAAAATTACTTTGTATTCACCTCTTTATTAATATACACAGATATTAAAGTTGTTTCGAAAGCGATGCTTTCTTCATCAGGAATACAAAGAAAACTAAAAAATAATAATGTCTCTCTGTAATCTAGGTTATTTTTTTTATGTGAATACCACACAAGAGTCCCAACTGCTCCCAACCGTCTGGAGCCAGTGAGATTATGGCATCCTCAATTGGGGAATGTTGTTAGGCTGAATGGAGGGGAAGGAGAAGGGAATTAGATTCGATAATTTAATAAGCTTTAGAAATAAAGAAAGCCGTTAAAATTGAGAGTAATATTTTGAATAATCAACGCAACTTATCCTACAGTCCCATGTTAGACATACTTTCCATTAACTTCCCACCTTTTAATCCCTCTCTTTCTTTTTTATATATTATCCCATTATATTACATATAAGCATATCTCCGTCTCACTGTTCCATTGTTTCGTTTTATATTTTGTCTCCCTCTTATTATATTTTGTATCTCTCACCTACTCTACGCATTTTGTGTAGTTTTGAATTTTACTTAGAAGTAAGTACTAGAAATGCGACACGGTTTGGGAACCTTTGAACTATGATAAAGGTATCAATTTTGGACATGTAATCAAAATATTAAAAACCTTGTTGGCCCAGTCTATCCTAATATTTAGTACGCATTATGATCAAGTTAAACCTACATGCATTGAGCTTACTCGACGGTACTATTTCCCGACATTGACTCATACCTCGCGGCGTAGGCGTGGCAGGTCATTTTTTAAAGTGGAAAAATATTATTGTAAACGCTATACTTTTGGCAGTTGACGTCAATTGCGTAATGCAGGCTGATTATTATAAGTGAAATTTCGATTTTCAATTAGATTGATATAAATACTTCTGAAGTAGCTGACAAGACAAGGCTATGACAGTCTAAAAACATTAAAACTAGAACTGATTGAAAGATACGTATTTTTTAAATTATTTAATACTATTATGGATATGATTAAAAACAACGGTGGTTAGTGGCGCAGTTGATATCGCGTCTTGGTCAGGCGTTGTGAGTTCAATTACTTGGCTGGCTAAGTCCTCCATCACGACACAAGCAACATCTTCCGCTTACTGTCATGGTAGTAGGAGGTTTTCAATTATTGTCAGGTTATTCATAACCCAGCCACAGTTTGAAAATGGCTTTGAACGCCGCAGTACATGTAATAATAATTAAAAAGTAAAATACTCGCAGAACATGATGACATAAGTGGCATAATCCAAATTTCCCTTATTTGTATGAAAAGACTGCCAACGGGAATTGTTGTTTCGGATGAGATACTATTATTTTCCAGTTTATCATTCCACCAGCGGCATTAGAAAAAAAAACTTTTAAAATAAAAATACCAAAAATTACACTGATATTTCTTGGAAATTACAAAAGGCACAAGAAAAATTACGGCTTGCCCAATTATATATAATCATTATATAAGGTCATTGGTCCTTTCGATGATTAACATTTGACCTTGGGGTTACGTCATCCAACCATCTATTTTCAATCATGCTTCTTAAAATAAATAAAACTGGCAGACAAATTAAGAGAGATCATCTTCCCAGATGATTAATCATATTTGGAAGAAAAAAAACTTCTTTCAAATGAGATAAAAATTATGCATTGCAAATAATATAATAGTAATAACTACATTAAAACATAAACAAATGAGAAGTAGGAATATTTATTAATAGTAGCTATTTCGGAACAGTTATTGAGAATATTATGTATAATCAGATTACACACAGTTTTCTGAATGGTATTTCTGTCGAACCTTTTTATTATGTTACAGAAAAGTATGTTTGGTGAGACAATATTCAGTGTAAAAAGTGATTAACCTTCTCAATTTCTACGAAATTCGAATTTATCACATTTTTTGTGGGAATAAGTAGGTATCAAATTCAATGGAAGAAAATAAAATATTTCCAATGATTTAAAAAAAAAACATCGATAAAAAAGTCTACCGTTTAGTTACAATCTACAAATTTTGCTAATGCGATGTGCATATTCAAAACCACCCTAACCCAGGCCAGGACACTGAATCAAGTTGGCCTCTTATCTGTGTATAAGATCCTCATGTAGAATTATGTTACGAGTCATTCTGCCTTGTATAACTTCTATAGCAGTCAGATAAAACAAATAAATATAACTCAGAAATGCATCATAAATACCATTTTGAAAGTCCCCATAAGGACGTCAACAACAGCTCGATGTTCCAAGTATACAAAAAAATCTTTGCCAAAAATATTCTGGTTCATCCTCTCAAAAATGACGAAAAGGTAAACATCTAAAATAATCATAATACCAGAGCAAAGCCAATAGACAAGCTAAATGTACCTAAGTATAATACAACATTTGAAAAGAAAAGCTTCTACTTTTTTGCTGTAAAGTTATACAACAAACTCCCACCTAGTATCAAACAAATTAAATCAATTAATGACTGCATCCAGTCCAGCGAAACTTGAAAAAAGAACTGATTAGTATTTTTAAAACTCCGTCACAGAATTGACTGAAAATACCCTACCCAAACCTTGAAATTGAAGTCGTTGAAACTTGCTGTATAGTAATCCCATGAGTTATAGAACATTTTGGCAGAAGAGAAAATTGTCCATTTCACAAGTGATACAAAAACATACAATGTTTTAACGAAGTAGTTATGATAACATAATTCTATAGGAGGATCTAATTATAAAGAGGCCAACTTTATTCAGTGTCCTGGCCTGGGTTGACGTTATTTTGATATATTATTTGGTATCTGCACTAAGATAAATAATTGGAGGTAAATACTAGGGGTATTAAGTTTAAAAGATCCACGTTTTAAGAAGACAACAATAAAATATGTATATAATACGAATCATCTAAGCCAGGGGTCGGCAACCTTTTGAGTCGGACGAGTCCAAAATTACAATTTACAAAATTCAAGTTTTTAAAGGGCCACAATTTTTTTTCTTGCCAACAATAAATAGCATTGCGCATGGAACTAAAGAGCCGCACCTTCACATCCAAAGAGCCGCATGTGGCTCGCGAGCCGCAGGTTGCCGACCCCTGATCTAGGCACGTAAGTATAGAATGTGTTGGATTCCAAATACATAAACATTGGTACAGATAATCTATGATAATTTATTACCATGATACTACGCTTAACAGGTTATCTGCTAAAGGTCAGCTCATTCGCTTCTTCATAAAATTAATCATGGCAACTCCTCACACCCTTTTCGATACGTGTCTTGATTTTACATGTTGGCATTTTACCGCTCTGAAGACTGGGTAAGGTTCTTGTACAGTTATGCAAGCCTCGGGGTTCCCCTTGCTTGCCCCCTCCCTTTGACCGAGTGCACAAAACTGTACAGTCGGCCGAACAGGACGACCTACCAAGGACGCCTGGGAGTATGCTTGAATACTTGAAGATTATCCAATGGCTGATTTTGATAACTTAAAAACTGATATTACGTAAGAAAAATTTATTAGACTCTTTGTAGAAACTTAATAATGTAACTTAAGGGGGAGAGGGACGTCGGAGGGGGATTATTTATTAATCCAAAATAATTATAATATTATAACGTAATGCTTCTAAAGAAACAATCATCAAAATAAAATCAGTAATACGACTTTTTCTTACCGTCCTACGTAGGTGTGCTTTTGTTAAAAACGTATCCAATTTGTTGGAAATACGCATTTAAAAAAAAACATTAAAGTTAGTGTTTGTGAAAAAATGAAACTTCACCCTGTTATTTTCTTTTTTTTCAAAATTTCGTCTCGTCATTTTAAAGGAAAACTTTCAAAGTATTTTTTAAGGATATTCAATATTTAAAAATATTTTGTAAAACATACGTACGACGGTCAGAAAAATATTATATTTCTCATTTGATTTTGATAAATGTTAATTTACAAAGCATTTTATTAAGCAAATTTAAAAATAAAATAAACCGTCAATTCGTGGTGGAATTCCATATTATGATGAATTTTCCTGATTAAGAAACCTTTGTAACTTTATATAATTTATAATACCCATAGATTCAGTAAACAAACATAATGTAATCCGTCTTCCAGAGGGTAATAAACCAACCCGAAAGTAGTTTTTAAAAACATAATAGTAAACAGTACCGTCAGCAATAAAACAAATTTCAAGTCATAAATAAAAACAATATTAGAAAGCAAGGGAACTCACTCCCGACATCGATGCTATATATACCATAGATTTAGTATTCATTGTGCCAGTCTGACGATGCCCGTGATAAGGTGAAACCGGTCTGGTAGAAAATAAATAAGTGGATAAAAGTTACAAAGGTTTTTAATCAAAAATATTCAATTGAAATATTTTTCTCTTTTAAAAATTGTGTTTATTGTATTTCGTAATTATTATTATAATTATGTCGAATTAACAAATAATCCATTTCCCAAATATGTTCCTCTCCCCCTTACTTTATAATCGTGGTGTAAATATTACGCGGCGCGTGAGGTCGGAATAGTGAAAAACTTAACTTGTTACCACGGCGTGGGTATTGTTAAAACGGCCTTAAACCGGGCTTAAGGTCTGAACCGACAAATCTACGGACGAACAGAGTTTAGTACGCGTGCAGTTTCCAAGATCGGCAATTAGACCGAATTAAAAGGGGGCATAATGGAACAATCGTGCTGGGATTTTTTACGTGCATTGACTCTTGCCATGGGATTGGCGTTTACTAATAAATAATAGATCTAATGACATACCGGTAAGGAGAAATCAAGGCTTTAAAGCCCATTACTCACAGCCTGATGTATTGCACACATCAGTCATAGAATCCGCCATTATACATTCACCATGGTTACCAAAATGGCGGTATTCCAAATACGAATGCGGTATCTTTTGAATGTTATCTGAAAACCATAGAAAAAATCTCTCACGTCTGCAATGGCGGCGGTGTTTGTGTGTTTTAATCGTTTTAATTATTGCATCTTGCTAAATATATCACACAGTTTGAGCAAACGGCTTTGTTTTGTATGTGATTGATAACAGTTTGTAGCGTAAAAATGATACGACGGCTAATGTTCTCTCATCTCAAGATTCGTGGGTGAGAATGATGGTGAAGCACAGGGAAGTGGGATGTATTGATTGATACAGTAAATAAAACCCTTGTAAAAGGAAAGAACATAAATTTAATGATTCTATAACCACGTCTATCATGGTTTAGCAAAGAAAAAGAGTAAAGAGAAGGATTGATCCCAACACGAAAAGGTTCAAACAATAATTGATGGCTCTCATGGTCCGACTCCTCTCCTCAGCATCATGGAAGGCCTCTCCAGGTCCAGATGCTCACCGATCGTAGTAATCTCCAAAAGAAGTCTAGGACGACTCTTCTGAAGCGCCATCCGCCATAGCCTCTTCCGTGGGGTCCAGACAATGGAATATGCAGATGCTACCTTATGTCCTTTTTGGTCCGCTCATCACTTCTTCCGAGATTTTCACCACAGCAGCAGGCACGCGCGGTTTGGCTTCATCGCCTCACAATCCGGCCATCGATCAATCAATAAAACACAAAACACACCCACTTCGGGCAAATTCAGTAGACGCCCTCCGACGTCAAACAAAATAGAAAATCAAATACATAATCTCTCCCAAAAAACACACGTCGATCACGACCGCTCCAGTCAGGTTATGTCGCCCGCCATGTTGAGTTGCTCCCTTCCGTCTGCCGTCTCCCATAGACATCCTCTCACCAATCTCTTCCGTAGACAATTATCCTAATCATAGACTCGGGGTCAGTATTTACGTTACAATTCCCCGCTTCCCCGTAAAAATTTTATGCCGCGAAGTGAAGTAAAATTTGACCTAACCTTCCTCTCTACTCTTTTCAATTACAGAAAAAACCGAAAACAAAGAAAACAAGTAACAACCAATATAAAACAAAAGTCAAAATTGACAAACAAAATGGCATATCTTAGTATGACAATACACAAAAAAAAAATCAAGTTGTGATACATTGGTGGTTAAGCATAACCGAAAAGCAAGGAAACACTTCATACTTATAATCCTCAAGCAACTTATAAAATAAATAAAATAAACAAGTTACATGAACCAAACACTTCCTCACTTTATGAGAGTCAATTTCTCTAGGTTAACACTTGTGAGGTTTGGAGAACTCAAGCTCCCACTTCAAAATTTTCAAAAAATTATTTTTATTATTAATAATACCCTACTTAACTAATCCTCTCTTCCTCTTAACAAAAAAAATTACAATTACCATGCAGTTTCAACAGGGTTTTTTTTTTTATTTTTTTTTATATATGTATCTAAAGAATTAGACACAGTATACCAATATCCATTGGATAGTTTGCGTATTCACCTCCAAAAATTTTCCTCGTCGTATAGTTATAGAACTATTTGGTTGTCATTTAGCCATTGCTAAATAGTATAAAGATGAGGGTTTACATGTTACAATACCTATCTATTCGTGTGGTTTCAAACAAGTACATTTGTCAATATCTATATATATAAACTTGCAAAGTACAATTTCTCTCGAAATTTTACATCTTCCTATCTTTTCAAATTGGTGCTCGATTTTTTTTAATCAAAAATCGACACTGGATACACAAAAATACTTGATAAATTTACGCTGGTGTTAGCAGTGTAAAAATAGTACATATTTACTAAACCTATTGGACAAATCAACTTAAAAAATACTTATCAACATATTATAAACAGTGGTATTACTAGATCTAAACTATCTACTAATCATCTTCTCCTGTTCAAGGAGGCAGAAGATGTTTACTCCAAATTGGTAAATATTTGTTTGTTGTGTGCATGCATTAGCAGTACTACACTTGATACTTAATACTAATATTATTACAAAAAAATCATACTTTCTAAATGTCTATACTATATTCTTTAAGGAAAGAGATACCAACTTACTTTAGACATAATTATAAACTTAGAATATACATTAAACATTATAGTTACTAATTAACAATTAAAACTATTTTGATATCTGTGTGAAAGAAAGTAGCTCAAAATCTCTCAGACAGAATATATTAACTATCCTTTTCGAGTGTGTCGTAGTAATCTCCAAAAATTCTAATTTAACTTTTACTCCGGTGCACTCCAAAAGCATAATTTTACCTACGGCTAAACAAATTAAATACAAAGAATACCTACTATAAATATATACATATTGTCAGGTAACACACCATCAGACCGGTAACCGATTTATCTTTCATTTAGAGTATTCGGAATTATTAGAGGTAATTAACCGATATACCGTAGCGACAACAATAATATCCGATATATATGTATATATCATGAAAATTCTTAAGTTTAATTTTCGAGGTACACTATTGGTATGTACCTATGTAAAAAAATAATCAAAATTATTATAAAAAACAACAAAAAAAAAATCAATCCCCGTTTTTTTTTTTTTGTTGTTTATTTTGTTAGGGCGCCACTGATCTAAAAGATCAGAGAAACAAATAATATGTTTCTATTCTAGTCTAATGAGGATAAGTGTCAAAAAATATCATCAATAAATTAGAATTTGTGTTTATTCTGAGCACCTGTATTGAAGGTACCAAACTCCAGTACATGTGACCACAATAATACCTTTAAAGAAACAAGTGAAGCGACATGAAGGGTTGGTAGTCCCACATGCTACCACACTGGCTTCTTACAAGAAAATTAACCTAATACTTAATCTAAACGAACTATATCCTTAACATGAAAATTACCTACTACTTTGCCTTGCATATCCGCAAGGGTATAAACTAAGTTAGAGACTTTGGTTTTAACAACATTTTGTACAAACCTCGGAGCTAATTTATGCGAAAAGAAATTGGGTCCACTGGACTGGACAAAATTTTTCCGCCACACAATATCTCCCACCTCATAATTTACCGAGTTGCGACGTAAATTATAATGCTTTGCATTCTTTCTATAAGCCTGTAACAGAGCCTCTGAAACTTTTTCATATATAGGAGCCAAGTCCTCTAATTTCTTAGCAAAGTTTTCTCTCGATTCGTCTAGACTTGAGTCCGATACGCCTGTCGAGACATAATTTTTGTGAAAATTACCATTAATGACCTGTTCACGACCGTGCATCAAGAAGAAAGGCGTATAACCTGTTGCAAAATTTACCGAATTATTTAGGGCTGACTGAATATGTGGCAGAAATCTGGACCAATTACGCTGGTCAGACTCGGACAAAATAGACAGTGCTGTACCTATTGTTTGGTTATAGCGTTCGACGACATTGTTTTGAGGTGTGTAAAATGCGTTGTAAAAAGGTGGAGGCACATTATAATCAGTCAGTAACTGTTTAAATTCTTTAGATATAAATTGTTTACCGTTGTCGCATACAAATGTTTGTGGAACGCCATGAACAAGAAAAATGTGCTGTTCTACATTTTTTACAATACTTTTTGTGGTAGCATTTCTAAGCGGAAAAATCCAGGTATATTTAGAGAACACATCAACGATTGACAATATATACATAAACCCAGAGTAACTACGTGGCAGTGGACCGACTAAGTCTATTGAAAGCATTTGCATGGGTCTGGTTACAATCTTAGGATTTGAAGAGATGCCCGCTGGCGCAGATGTATTGATTTTATGTGCTTTGCATGTCTTACATCGATTAACAAAATTCTTAACATCCTGGTACATTCCTGGCCAATAAAAATGTAAATGCACCTTTTTGTAAGTTTGAAATACTCCCGGATGGCAAGAAAGATCCGCTTCGTGTTCTTGTTTTAATATTTCGGTTCGCTTTTCAAAAGGAACAACCAGCTTCCACGCCGTATCTTCACAAAGAGCGAAACGAGTTTTGCTATGCCTAAAGAGATCATTACCCCTAATTTGAAAATTGACAAAACGTTGGGGTGAATTTTTACAGTTTGTAAATAATGTGTTGTACCATTTATCGTTTGTTAAATGAATCGTGGTAGGTATATCCGTTGATGTCACTAATGCTACCTCCATGCGCGACAGTGCGTCCGGTACCGTATTTAGTTTACCTTTTCTATGAACAACGTCGAAAGAAAATTGAGAAAGACGAGTTGACCAACGAGCTAAACGACCTGTGGGGTTTGTTAGAGAAACTAACCACTGTAGGCTCGAGTGGTCCGTAATTACAGTAAAGTGTGTTCCTTCAACATACGGTCTGAAATGAGTGACAGAGTCTAGAACCGCAAGTAGCTCGCGCTCCGTACCACCATAATTACGTTCATGAACGTTTAAGCAACGCGAAAAATAACTTACCGGGTGTTCTTCACCATTAAAATTTTGTGTTAATACACCGCCTATCCCGACTGCGCGAGCATCACAATGTATTACAAATGGTAATTTGAAGTCAGGACAGTTAATAACCGGCGCTGTTGTCAGTGCCTCTTTTAATTGGTTAAACGAATTTTCCGCTGCCTTGGACCATACAAAATTGCTTACTCCTTTCCTTGATCCTGTAAGTTTAGTCAGAGGAGCTGCTATCGTGGAAAAATCTTTAATGAAACGACGATAATAACCGCATAACCCTATGAAAGCCTTTATTTGTTTTGAGTTCTTCGGGATCGGGTAATTTTTAATGCATTCTACTTTAATGGGATCTGTTCTCAGTCCTTCCGAATCTACAATATATCCCAAATACTTTAACTCCTTTTTACAAAATTCGCTCTTTTTTTAAGTTTATTGTTAGTCCGGCTTCTTTTAAACGATAGAAAACCTTCTGCAAAAGCTTTAAGTGCGATTCAAAATTTTCCGAAATTAATATTAAATCATCTACATATCCAAATACGTTATCATCAAATTCTGGGCCAAACAGTTTATCAATTAAACGTTGCAATTCACTAGGTGCATTTTTTAGGCCGAAGGGCATACGCGTAAACTCATAAAGACCATACCCCGGACCAACAAATGCCGTTACAGGAGCTGAAGATTCATCTAGAGCAATTTGCCAGAACGCTTTCGAGAGATCTATAGAAGAGATGAAACGCGCACCCCGTAGCTTATCTACAATCCGAGATACCTAAGGTAGTGGGTATGAATCTCGCCGAATGACGCCATTAATTTTACGACTGTCTAGGCAGAATCTCGCAGAACCGTCTTTCTTTGTTACCAACAGAACCGGGCTAGACCAAGCCGAACGTGATGGACGCACAACTCCCAAAGCTAACATATCTTTCAATTCAGCGTCTAATAGGCGTTGACGTGCTGGAGACAAAGGATAGTATCGTTGTTTTATCGGTTGACCCGTGGTCTCGATATGATGTTGTACTAGGTGCGTAAGTCCTAATCCGCATTTTTCAAAAGATATGTTTTCAAATTGTCTAATTATTTTTTGCAGCTTACGATTATCTCCGGAAGTAAGAAAATTTGCTGCAGTAACTTTTCGAATCTCACCCACCGTATTCTTCAAATTACTGTTGTCCACCCTTGGGAACAATTGCGGAGCTAATTGGAATTGTTTCCAAAAGTCGACCCCTAAAATAATCGTAGCTGATAGAGAAGGAATTATGAAGAAAATAATTTTTTCCGTTGTTTCCCTATAAGTTACTGGTACCTCTATTGTGCCAATAATATCCTGACGCTTATTATCAGCAGTTGTGACGAATGATTTACAACTAATTATTTTTAATCCTAAATTAACAAAATATTTGTAAGTGTTTCCACCAAAACAACTTACAGAAGCACCGCTGTCCAAAAGACATGAAAAAATTCTATTCGAAATAACAATATTAACATGAGGCCTTGTGTCATTTCTATTGTGTTCCAGAGGCATAGATGCGTCCATCGTTTGCGCTCCTGAACACCTTAGATTGCCAGAAACTTCAGCCGATTTCCCCCCATCTTCGTACGCAAGATGGTGAAAACCGTACTTTAGTTTTTTGAACTATTGTTACGAGAATTGTTGCCTAATTTTCTCTTCCTACAAAAATTCCACGTATGCCCCGGTATATTACAAAAATTGCATTTCAAATCGGCTCTATTCCCAGGAAAAGAAGAAGAAGGAGATTGATTATTAATTCTCTTATGAAAATAAGCGGTGTTAGTATTTCCTTTATGCGTGTTGTTTATTGCTGGCTTCGCAGTAAACATTTCTAGTTGTTCACAGACAGCAACTAATTTATCAAAGTCGGAAGTGTCACTTGAAGCAAGTACACTTGCATATTTGTTTAATAAACTATGCTTGGCTAGTTTTACTAATTGCATTTCGGATAAATTGTCAACAAGTTTAGAGTTAGCTATTTTTAAATTCGCGACAAAATCTGCTACCGACTCGTCCGATGATTGTCGCATATTGTACAAGTTACGCGACGCCTGCACTTGTGCATCTTCACGTTCGTAACGCGCTAGTAACAATTGCTGCAGATCTCTCCACGTCAGATTGTCTATACATATAGAGCGAAACCATGTAGCTGCTTTTCCTTCCAGCAAATCACCAAATCCGAGGACAACATCCTCTATTTTTGTTCTCCTGCTTCTACACAATTCTTCTATCTTCTACAAGAAATCTCTGACGTCAGAGGTTCCGTCATATTTCAAATCCCATTTGTAAACTCCTATCTCGCCACTTGTTGAATAATAATAATTATTTGTTATATTCGTAACCTGAGATTCCGTGGGTTTATTATTTGAACCTAAAACTTCTTTAAGAGTCGCGTTAAATTTACGTGCTTGTGCCCGCATTTCCGCAAGAGTCGCCTCCGGAACGATTTCTTTTTCCTCTAAAATAGTGGACAATTCCTCTTTCGAATAACTGTTAATGTTGTTAATCTCCATTGTAAACAGAATTAAATTACTTATTTATAAATTATCCGAGACGCAAACAATCGTGTACACGCAGCACCATCTATTGTCAAAATCATGAATCATTTTAATTTCATTTATTTAAATTTATTTGCATTAGTTTTAGTTACCGACGCCAGGAAATGCCTGTGTCGCAAAAATAATTACCGTTTCTTTCAAGAATAACAATGTCACAAATATGCCAAAAATTACGACAATTAATATTTGCCAACCTTCTAATGGCGTGATCGCTGACCTCATGTATGCACACATATACATAAACAATATTATGACATAATTAATAATATTTCTGTATCAATCCATACATCACACCACACGAACTTCACCCATCAATTCCCGAGTCCGTGTCCATAATATCTTAAATATTATTCACAAAAAAACGTTGAGGCGCCATAATGTAGCGTAAAAATGATACGACGGCTAATGTTCTCTCATCTCAAGATTCGTGGGTGAGAATGATGGTGAAGCACAGGGAAGTGGGATGTATTGATTGATACAGTAAATAAAACCCTTGTAAAAAGGAAAGAACATAAATTTAATGATTCTATAACC